>JASDQU010307005.1:116489-153273 GCA_032191745.1 Picea mariana | reverse complement strand
TACAGGTTGATGCATGGTTTAGATTTATTGGTACAGGTTTATAGTGATATATCTCACAGTGACACGTTGACAATGGTTCCATCATTCTACTTATACTTCAGGGTGGCAGGACGGGGCAAGGATAGGTGGTTGTAGCCACCTTCCGGTTGTAGCCGGAGAACGTAGGGGGTTGTAGCCTCCTTCTGGTTGTAGCCAGAGAATTGGGGAGTTGGAGATTCCCTCAGGTTGTAGCCTGAGAAACGAGGGGGTTGGAGCCTCCTTCCAGTTGCAACTAGAAAATAAAGGAAGTTGGTGCTTCCAATGAATGTAATTCTTCAAGACATATAAGAAAAAACATTACGTGGTTTTCTTCCAATTTGGGTTTCCACGTAAAACACTGGTGTACTGTGTATGTGTATGTTTGTTCATTTGTTCATTGCTTATTTACTATGCAATTATTGGATTATAATGCTTCATTGATATAACACTTGGATTATATGGTTAAAAAGGAAATTGCTCTATTACTGATTCACCCCCCCTCTCAGTAATCCAACATATATTTATCACTTCAACATTTTATGGTGCTCGTGTTTATAATACACTATAGTGATTTAAGTATAATATGCACATCGATTCTTTTAATATAATATATGCACTGGTTCTTAGTAACAAAGAATAACGATGACATCTCATCCTAAATATTCAGAATTTCACTACCCTTCGGTGCATAGACTAATACATGCACCAGGACAAACGAATTAAACAAGCACTGATGCATACATAAGATGTAAAAACATCAATGTGTTAACGGACTTAAAAAGCACCAGTGTTGCATACAAAAACAATGTGAAACCGGTGCATAACAATTATAAGAGCATCAATGCTACATACAACAAAAAGGCGAATCCAATGAGAACTATATATAAAAGCATCAATTCCTTTTAATTTATCTGTACGCACAAGTGCTTTTATATTAAGGAAGCACCGGTGCACTTTAACAATACAAGCACAAAAAACTAAAACCTCCACTAAAACCTCTGCCCACCCAATTTTTTTTAGTTATATGGAACATCCGTTAAAGCCTTCACTTCAAATAGTGGAGGTTGTAGAGGAGTTTTTTTTGAAAATTTTGCCAAATCTTGTAACACTAAAAACCTCCGCTAGAATATGTTCTCCTTGCAGTGATGGAAGACTGCATGCCTCCTTCCTCCCATGAAGCAAGGACATCAACAATAAGACCTTCCCATTACCGTCACATGCACATCTCAACTCCCATGGACACTAACGAATACTTTGTTTTGGTAAGCCGCTATCAAGGTGGGATTATGGGTCATCCTCATCTAGATCTGCAATTTATATCTGTTGTGAATGATTTTGAATGCCACATTCCTCTGCGACTTGGGCCTTTGGTGTTGCGCAAAATTTGGCATCTTGCATCAACCCACTTATTGCATATTTCCACTCCTTTTGAGTCAAATCTTGAATTTGTGGCTTTGGTGGAGGTAATTTTTCTACGAAAGATGAACAATGGTTTAGAATAAGGTAATTCAACTTCAAATTTGGAGACTGAGTTTGATTTGGAGTGCCTAGGAACTGTCCAAGACGGTCTTGGTGTTAGCTCTATGCTTGCTGGATTGTTTTGGTGGCCTAAGTGTTTACTTCTGGTATTTAAAGAAGTACATCCCACAAATAACACTCTAGTTCACAACAATATGCAAATGGATTATAAAGAGCTCCAGGAAATGAGGATTTCATTATAGAGGCATGATGAATCCATCAGAGGTTTGGATATCTCTATATTTTCTCTTACTAAACAATTCACTCTGCAATATTGATGCAAGAGTATCAAATTCGTCCTGGGGATGACACAATGAAGGTGATTGTGAAACATAACAGTGAGACTATGGCAATGAGTGGTTGTTGTAGAATATGAATGGCGACATAATGTGACAGGTTGTAGGAAGTGACAACAATTCTGCAGATTGTAATAATGTTGTAGATTATGGCAGTGGAGTCGATGGGAGTGCTGCTACAGGATGGATGCATGGGCACACATTGAGAAGTAACGTGTTACTGTAGAAGTAGTGGTGGGCATTACGACTTAGATGGAATTACCATTAACTGCAAAAGTTGTTGACGCAACACTATAGAATCGAGCATGAGGGGAAATAGCAACAGTCGTGAGGAAATCCATTCGCATTGGCATAAAGGAGTTTAGAGGACGCGTGGAGAGGAGCACACAATTGAGTGGAAGTTGGAAGGTCGCGTTGTGGGAAAAGAATCACCGAGAAGAGGACGAATCTGAAGTGGAAAATGAAAGGGCATGAAGAGTCCATTGGGAAAATGAAAGCGAACATTTTTTGAAGGTAAATAAACACAATGTCAAGTAGCTACAAAAAAGGAGCTTGGAAGAGAAGAAGAAAGATCACATGAGGAAGGGAGAGAGGAATGGTTGAGGTTTCCATGGCCTCTAGCCTGGAAACCCAACGAGATTGTAAGCTAATATGCAACCATAGATCCTATGTAATTTATTATGTATGGAAACGAATAAAAGAATTAGGGTTTTCATATGTAAAACTTGTGCATATAGATGAATCCTATATGATGTTATCTTGTTGTATTATTGTCATGAATGAATGAAATTTAAATTCTATCGCTAAATGAATAAATCCCAATAGAGAATAGTTCCATTGTGATATTGTTGTGTAGGTGGGCATGGGTCTGTAGAAGGTCGTGATTGGATTTGTGATACCCTACGAGTGGGCATAGAGTCTTTGGAAAAGTCGAGTATGGATTGATGATTCTCTACATTTGTGGGAGGATCCATGGGTGTGTGAACTAACCCTTGATCACGGGATTGAGAAGTACATTGTTGATGTGAGAGCTTAGTATAAGATGCTCGTGAGAATGAACATTGTTGTTTGAATAAGAATATTAACATAAAGATTTTTTTTCTAATCACATAAGTGTATGTGTCCCATAGATCTAAGAGATATGCAAACATGGATGTTTTCTTGGTTTATAAGCTAACCATTGATTTCAATATTGGGTGACACAATTCAAAGGGTGATGTTGCGGTGAAGGTAGCATAGAGAGGTAGTGAATCTAACTACTGTAGAATTCATTGTACATGCTAGAACCCTCCAACTACAACATAAGGCATGGCTGAGAGTTGCAGCAAAAGAAACTCGTGATTTGAAGCATAAGGAATGCCTGAGAGTTGCAATAAAAGAAACCCACAAGTTGCATAAAAAGGAATGGTAAAGAGTTGCAATAAATGAAACCCGTGAGTTGTAGTAGAATGAATGGTTGAAACTCTTGAGTTGCAACAAGAGAATGTGTCATACACTGGTTAGTGCAGACTGGTGTTCCGTAGTGTTTATTTGCCTGTGCTAAGCAACCATGGGTGTGTAATAGAAGATAAGGCATCGGTAGATCCACAATTCTAGGGGTTGTAGCATTTCTCTGTCTGGAGAAATATGTGTGATGGAATTACGTAGAAGAAGGCTAAGAGTAGTTTCCTTCCCAACATTGTGCAAGAGAACGAGTTTCCACTGCATATGTATTATGATGAGCATGGGGCAAATTCTTCCTACATCAGGTGGTATCAAAGCAAGGTCCAACTCTGGGATGGAAAAATATGAAAGGGCATCAGAGTAAGTTTTAGATTTGGGATGAAATAAGTTACAAGGGTGTTAGATTGGCTACGCTCCTAAGGATTAGTTACACTCCTGAGGATTGGTTTGTTAATAATGTTCCCTTGTAACCATGGTAGAAAGAATACTTGGGAGAATGTTGTTTTATCTTGTTTTGTTGAAAGAAGAATGGTGGGAGGTAGTTCTGGAGAAAAGGCCTATGAAGGGTAGTATGGATGAGAGCTATGAAACAATTCCTAAGGATTTCTCCGTAAATATGAGAAGGTCGAGGAGGTGCAAGAAACAAGAGTGAGAATAATTGGAGATGATGGAGTAGTAGCATATCTAGAACCATAATTGCATAGGTAAAGAAGATTGCACAATATAAAGGACCAAATGTCAGAGTGAAGTTGTTAAATGGGAAAAAATTGAAGCTGAGAGAGGAAAAAGATAACTTAGAATAGAAAGATGAGTGAAGCAAAGTCCAAAAGGTTGTTGTTGAAGAGGAATATAGTCTCAAACATAAATGGCTACTAGATATAGATGGAATTTTTGGTGGTGGTTATCCATAATTGTTATCTTAATATTAAAGAGGCAACGTAAGTCATGAGAGGATTCCTGAGATGGCAGTTGTGGTGCCGATTATCCATGATTGTTATCTTGAGATGAAAGCATCGTCACTGTTAATGATCCTGTAGTGTATGGATTTTGACCACAGGAATAGGTTGCGAGAGAAAATGTAGTCAGAAGGTTTCCTAGATTGGACATTGGGCTCATCTGTTCTAAGGAACACGTTGGTAACAATGAGTGCATTGTTGCCGGATGGTGGCTAGAGATTTTGGAGTGGACCTGAATCCAAAAGAAATTAGAATTGACAGAGATGCATAAATGATAACAATGGAAAATAGAGACACATATGGTGTGTGTCATATGTACCAAAGGAAAGGAGGGAGTGAAGATGGAATTCTTGTTTTCCCTTAATATGTTATTTACTTGTTTGCAGGAAGAGAGAAATTTCTGGTTGTAGATGGAAGTAAATGTACTTGTCTAAGAATAATATGCATTAGAAGGAATTTACAGACATTACAACATTTGGAGAATCACAGAGGTTGCAGATGATGAAGCTGTCTAAGAGAATGCTCGAGTAGGAGAAGACACTGCAAAGATAAGGGACCTAGGAGGAAGCATGCATGAAACTACTGAGTTGAAGATGGATGAACTTATAGTCTTGAAGATGAGGAAGTTGATGAAGATGTTGCTGACAGAGATAGAGAGAAGATTTCAAATCTCCCAAGGAAGAAGTCATGTTGCAAGGGAATGTTAGAAGGTTAGGAAGATTGCTAAGAACCAAGTGTGCAGGTGTTGCGTGAAGAAGAAGGATCTTGAAGGTATTTCTCCGATAATTTTTCAAGAATGTGAATACGCTGACATAATTGTCGACTAAGGTAATCCGCATGTGGTTATGGATTGATTCAAGGAGGTGCAACATCTGAGCATGTGACTCCATGTTGTGTGGCTTTGAGCATAAGTGGCTAGTTGTACCAAAGGCACTTTGTACGCTACATGAAAAAGGGCAGTGGGATGTCCTGGATGGGACATGACTCAGATCGGGTTGTGCAGGTGATGCACTAAGAATCAATTGAAGAGTGCTTGTGGTGATGGAAGAAAGAGAGACAGAGATGGAGTGGTATCAAGAAGGCAAGTTGCAACAACAAAGTGAGTTGCAATAGGAATGAGTTGGAAATTCCAAATCTCTGTGATAAGAGTATTGTTGTCTTGTTGTAGATGGATGTGCAACAATGGAGAACAATGAGTTGAAGGAAAGAATGTGCAGTTGAAGAACATGTCTTGTATAGTTGAATGAGGATTGTAGAGTTGGGAGTGCAACATTGATGAAAGTTGCATTAGGTGGTAGTAGATGTGAATCATTTACCTCATAAGCATGAGGGCATGCTTTCTTTAAAATCCAGGGAGTTTGATGCAAGAGCATTGAAGTCATCTTGGGGATGACACTATGAAGGTGACTACGAAAAGTGACAGTGATGCTATGGCAACGAGTGGTTGCTATAGAATATGAACAGTGAGAGAGAGTGACATGATGTATGAAGTGACAACATTTATGGAAATTTTAATAATGTTGTAGATTGTGGAAGTGGAGATGATGGGAGCACTGCTATAGGATGGACGCATGCTGAGAAGTAACACATTGCTTTAGAAGCAACAATGGGTATTATGACTCAAGTGGAATTATCCTTGGTTTCAAAACTTATCCACGTAATGCTATAGAACCGAGCATGAGGGAAAATAAAAACGATCATGAGGAAATTTTTCCACATTGGCATATAAGAGTCCATAGGAAGTGTGAAGAGGAGTGCATTGTTGAGTGGAAGCTGGAAGGTCACGTTGCAGGAGAAGAGTTTTTGAGAAGAGGATGAATTTGAAGCGGAAGATGAAAGGGCATGAAGAGTCTGTTGGGAAGTCGAAGGCAAACAATTTACGAAGGTAAATAAACACAACATCAAGTAGCTGGAAAAAGGGAGCTTACAAGAGAAGATGAAGGATAGTTCTAGGATGTGAGAGAGGAATGGTTAAGGTTGTCATTGGCCTATATCCTGGCAACACAACGATATTGTAAACTCATATGCGACCATGGAGCCCGTGTAATTTATTTTGTATGAAAATGAACAAAAGAATTAGGGTTTGTAGATGTAAACCTTGCGAATATGGATGATTCATGTATGATGTTATCTTATTGTGTTATTGGCATGAATGGATGAAATTTAAATTATGTTGTTGAATGATTAAATCTGAGTAGAGAATATTTCCATTGTGATATTGTTGTGCAAGCATGCATGGATCTATAGAAGGTCGTGATTGGATTTGTGATACCATAATAGTGGGCACAAAGCCTTTGGAAAAGTCATGTATGGACTGATGACTCTCAACATATGTGGGACGATCCTTAGGTTTGTAAAGTAACCCTTGATCTCAGGATTGAGAAGTACATTGTTGTTGTGAGAGATGAATGTAAGATGCTCATGAGAATGAGCGTTCTAGTTAGAATAAGAATATTAGCATAAAGAGTTTTATCTGATCACATAATTGCGTATGCGTCCAATAGATCTGAGAGGTCTGCAAATGGGAATGTTTCTCTAGTTTATAAGATAACCATTGATTTCAATATTGGGCAACATAATTCGAAGGGTGATGCTATGGTGAAGGTAGCATAAAGAGGTTGTGAATCTAACTACTATAGAATGCATTATACAGAGTAGAACCCTCGAGTTGCAAAAGAAGGAATGGTTGAGAGTTGCAACAAAGAAAATATGCAAGTTGCAACAGAAGGAATGGTTGAGAGTTGCATCAAAAGAAACATGCAAGTTGTAGCAGGAGGAATGGTTGAGAGTTGCAGCAGGAGGAATGGTTGAGAGTTGCAGCATGAGGAATGGCTGAGAGTTGCAACAAAAGGAATGATTGAAACCCTCAAGTTGCAACAAGAGAATGTGTTGTAGATTGGTTAGTACAAACTAGTGTTCTGTAGTGTTTATTTGCGTGTGGTACAAGGAAGCATGCACAAGTGTGTGATAGATGCACAATCCTAGGGGTTGTAGCATTTGTCTGTGTGGAGAAATATGTGTGATGATAGTGTGCAGATGAAGGTTGAAAGCATTTGCCTTCCCATTATTTTTCAAGAGAATGAGTTTCCGTTGCATATGTACTTTGACGAGTAGGGGGTGGATTCTCCCTGCATCAAAGACAATGTCTATAATATCAAGGTGGAGATAATTATGGGGATTATGTTCCAAGCAAAAAATTAATTGTTAGCACTGGAGGCATCAGTTCAGGAACTCTGCCATCTATTGGTCTAGGCTACAATTGAGAAGGAAGGGGAATCCCACTCTATAGCACACTTGACTGTCCCTCCATCGACTTAGTTTGCACAATAGGTACAAATATAGAGTCCTCTTCAGATGAATGGTCCACTCACTCTACAATTGGTAACGAGCATCATAGACATAGTAGTAGGAGATAAGGAGGCAATGATTGATCTATCCACTTGTTGAACTATACTCATTTATGTTTTCCTTAGTTATTAAGATCTTAAATGTTTTTTATCGTATATTTACATCTCGTCATTTTAGTTTAATATTGTACTAGAAGTTCCCTGTTGGTGACAGCCTTAGACAAAAGCATATGGCTTTTTTTATCTGCACTCTTTTAGGGAGGCCATTTTTTGTAAACTCTGATGTAAGCTCCTGCTATGCCTCTATATTAAGACAAATTCTCTAGTTTTTGTGATTAAAAAAAAGAGCAAATTGTAGAAGTGATATGCAGTCAAGATAGTTGACTTTAAAGATTTTTATATTATATTATTATATAGAGATATTATATTTATGCAAGGTGTTTTTAAAAACAAAAACAAAAACAAATAAGTATTTAATGTTAAAAAAATTAAAAATCTATTAAAATTGATTAAACATATCTTTTTGATATTGTAATTAAAATTATGGCTTTTTTTACTCCATACAAGATATATCAAATTAAATTTACTCTCTCTTATTTATTCTAACGATCATGTTAAACATCTAACAAGTTTAGTGAGTGTGTATTTATCATTTTTGTACAAAACAAAGTGGTTACTATTAGTTCAACTATCATTGATATATTGTCAATTGTGTTTAGTTCAAAAGGTTGTGGGATGGAGTGTTATTCTCCCCATCTGGGTTCTATTCCTGTAAGTGACATGTTGAGGTCATAATGAGTATATTGTTGTAACAATTTCGAGCCCTATTATAGACTTGGCCTTGTGCCTTGAAAATTTAGGGTTTACCTTGGATATCATCATCAAAATGAGGGGAAGTGCCGAGCGATTTTCCCCAAAATATGTTACCTAGAAAAAAAAATATCATCACTAATATATTGTGCATCTAAAAGATTGTGATCTCAATATTAGAGATCTTTCTTTACTCTACTATCAAATTACTTAAATAATTTTAGCATGTTTATACATTTTCTAAAAACCATTTACTAGATAATTTGTATTTATTTATATTATTGGTGAACCTATAGAGAGATATTATGTGCAAATGGAAGCTCAACTAATCTTTACAAGTTTCACCATGTCCTCCATGTTCAGTGTCCCAAATTTCCAAAGGGGTACACCATTTCTAACAAAGAGTTTCACCATGTCCTTCACGTTTAGTGTCCCCAATTTCCAAAGGGGTACACCATTCCTAACAAAGTATGAAATAGTTTGTCGGAATTTTGTCATTTTCGTTTTTGCATGGACCCATGCATCATCTAAAGATTGAGTATTTGAACCAAGGATAAAACAATCAATTGCATTAAAGAGAGATTCAAACAAGACACATTTCATAGATGAATAATTATTTCCTCTGAGTTGTAAATGCTAATGCAAATTGAAAATCTTTCACGATGGTTAATTGAATATCTTTCATGAGTAAATTCGAGATATGATCTTTAAATCCAGTCGACTAGAAATGCAAATTGTTCCTTGGATGAACAAATTTACATCATTTGGCAACATCCGAACTAGCAAAAACACGCCACGTCCACTTGTCGGGCGACATATTGTCTCTCTATCACAGTCTCCAAAGTCCATTAATAATGTACAACACAATTGAAATATGTGTGTGTGTGTGTGTGTGTGCGTGTACAAATACACACACACACACACACATACACACACACACACACACACACACACATGTATGCATGCATGCATGTATGTATTTATGTATGTGTATAGTTGGCCTAATGGATAAGAACATGTGTTTCCTCTTTGGAGGTCATAGGTTCAATGTTAAACTTTGGAAAACACAAGAGATGTTTTGGTTAACTAGCAAACTAATACACAATCAACGTACTAACTCATTGGTATAATCTCCTGGCCTTTGACAAGGACTAATAAGAAACTTGTTAAATGAACTTTATACTTAAGAACTAAACTTATACTATTTGGTTGAAGCACTTGTGAATAAGATATGGCTTCCTTACACTTGGGTTGATGTTTTGGAAAACTATAAAAACTAAAAAAATACACAAAATCACTAGAACAATGTTAAACTTTGGAAAACACAAGACATGTTTTGGTCAACTAGCAAACTAATACACAATCAACGCACTAACTCATTGGTATAGTCTCCTGGTCTTCGACAGGGACTAATAATAAACTTGTTAAATGAACTTTATACTTAGGAACTAAACTTACACTATTTGGTTGAAGCACTTGTGAAGAAGATATGGTTTCCTTACACTTGGGTTGAGGTGATACATGTAGCAAAGGTACTGCAAAAACAATGTTAGATGATGGAGGGTGTGTATTGAGATGATCGATTGTTTATGCATCTTGAGGCAAGGAATTTAGTGAATTCTTATTTGAACAAACAAGGATCCAAAAGTTTGTTTTGTGCACATTATCCTCCTTCTTACCTAACTGTGTAATTTGATGGTGATAAAGTCATGTGAGGTGTTTGGAAAATTAGTGAGGGAGTTTAATAAAATGAGAACAATTCTAAATGGATGAAAGGTTTGATTTTAATTGAAAGCAAAAGGACTCTAGAGGATGGAGTACAAGTTATAAATGATTTTCTAACACTAGAGTCTAACATGTGGTGTTGCTAGAACAGTTCATCACTTCTTAGTGATCTAGAAAACTTAGTAAGTTGGTTGCGAAGTACATTACTAAAGGCTATAGGCACAAAAACGGGTGATAGTGGAAGTTACATTTTCTCTCAAGATTCCTTGTGCTTTCTTTTGTCTTAAGAAGTACAATCAATCAATGTTAGATTTATCATTATCAAGAATTTATTGTCGAGGGTATGAAGAATAAATTATCGAGATTGAAACCTTCAAATGTCAAGGCTAAAGGAAAAGGTATAGTCATTAAATTGGATATGGCTAATGCTTTGATCATGTTGGGCATGTTTTCTTATTTAATGTCTTAGAACATTTTGGTTTCAGTCCTCAATTCATAAATTGGGTCATCATGCATAAGCAACCCTTGGATAAACCCTTTAGTGAATGGAAGGCCAACATAGTTTTTCAAATCAACAAAGGTCTTCATTAAGCATGTCCCCTTTCTCCCTTTCTTTTAATCATAATGGTTGAAGTATTAAGCATGAAATTAGAAGATGAAAGACTATTCAGTAACCTTCTAGGTCTTCAAATAGCTCGAGGAGTAAAAAATCTCAACCATTCCCAGTTTGCATATGATACCGTATTGAGGGGTGGAGCTTCGATGATAATTGATTCTAGATAAAATGTGGTAATGTACTCTTTTCATGACGATTCAAGGGGCGTAGTGAACAATAGAAAATACCATATTGGAATCTAGTTGTCGGTCCCAAGAACAGAGGTGGATTGGGAATTAGAAACCCCAAGCTCATGAACAAGGCCATGGGGGTGAAAATGTTATGGAGGCTTATTTAAGGGAAAACGGTGGAAAAAAGGGCATTGGTTAATAAATACTTCAATGGTTGAAGGCAATGGTGTTTAGAAAATCCTCCTAAATTCGCCAAGGGTTGTCCCATCTTTAGGCTCCTACTTGCCATCAAATCCACATACTGTAAGAATTTGTCTTGGATCCCCAGGAATGGTCATCATATAGATATTTGGGAAGGAAAAATAATGACCAATGATCTCCTCTCTATGTGATAGGATATGGAGCCTATCAGGTTATGGATGAAGGACCATGGAATCAATTCACTGTATGACATATCAGAATGGTGTGATTTTTCAATGTATTGGCTATGCTGGAAATCACTCTCTTTGTTAGTTCCTCTGGCCCCATTATATAAATCGTTGCTATTTTCATTGCATGGATGTGCTCCTTGGAACAAAATGAGTACAGACTCTTGTTGTCGGAATGGTTCTATTTACACTGTGAATAGGGGGTATCATGTTTTGCTCGAAGCATATGTCTCTTTTCCTTGTTTTGGCTTGTGGGCATCTATTTGGAAAAATGATGGATTTCCAAAATAAACTTTTTTTGTTGGTTGTTGGCTCACAGAAAAGTGATAGCATCTAAAAATTTGTGTAAACATGGTATTGCAGGGCCATTTTCTCTTCCCTCTGTCTAAATAATAGGAATCCTTTCAACACTTATTTATGGACTATTTCTATGCGAAGGAAGTATGGTCAAGGGTCTTATATAGTCTTGGGCATGTATTTGATTGGCACGATTCCTACTTAGATCTCTTTTCTCAATGGTGGAAAAGATACCGAGGAAGTTTTAATAAAAAAGATTAACTCAAACGAATTTGGGAAGCTCTCCCAAAGTATGTTTGTTGAAGTATCTCGTTGTCTCGATACAAAATTTTTTTTCATAAAGAAAAGAGGCAAAATGACGATCAAATCCATCTCCTTATTGACAAAATATATGCAACTTCGTCTGATTTGGTTGGATCAATATTTAGATGACTGTGAGCAACGATGGCTGAATAAGTTCAATTTGGGGTCTATTCAGTATCCTAACAAAAGACATGGCAATAAATTGCCTAAATGGGATATTTGACTTCCCAATCAAGAATTCAAGGAGTGGCTCTCCCAACATCAATCCAATATTATTTTCATCGATGGGGCTTCTTGAAACAACCCAGGGACGATAGGTGCGGGAGGATAATTTGTGATCCCGGAGGGAATTCCTTTGTCCATTATGCTTGGGGTTTAGGTAATGTTTCAAATATTTTTGCAAAATCTTATGCTTTGTGGCAAGGTATTAGTCTAACTAAGGCAAAAGGAATTCAAAAGATCACTATCTTCGGTGACTCCATGCTCATGATCATGGCTATAGTCAATCAAGATGACATCATAACTAAGGTATTCCCAGGGGTAATACCTTGTGCACTTAGTCTTCTTGTTCAGTTCAAAGATGATAGTGCTTTCCATATCAAGCACGATCATAATAATGAAGTGAACCAATGGGGAACATACGATTCAACCCTACAAGAAGGTGAAATTATTGTTAATGGTGGTAGGTACTTTTTTCATATTCCTTGGTTCCATGATGGGGTCATTTAATTCGTGGGATGGGTGGAAACTGGCGAGTTGGTCTAGGCACATGATTGATTGCCCTGTTCATTTATTCCAAGCATTAGTAATATCCCTCATTTATGTTGGCTTGTGAGAGTACTTGTTATACTAGAATTTGTTAGCAGTGACGACTCTCATTCCTTATTGTAACTTTGGTTTTGGTGTGGTGCATTGAAGGAGAACAAGAGTGTGTTAATGGGATTTGGGGATGGCCAATGTTTGATGTTGAGAGATATCCCTTTTCCAACTAGATTTCATCTGGTCACCAGGTTCTTTCCTTGCAATTTTTCTCTCATTAGAGTCTCGGAAATTTCTGTGTTGAGTCTTGATTATGAAGACCCTCCATTTCTCATTGGGTTAAATGTCAATAGAAATGGTATTGGTTTTGGAAATGACATTCTAGGTGTTAGGGACCTAACCTCTCACATAGGTAGAATAATATATTTCCATGTAACAAAGGTAAATATTAATAAGGCCTAGCAATAAGGAAGAATAAGTCAAATGTAAGAAGACCTAATAGAAGCTTATGCTTCTAGAAGGATCTTCCTATAGATTGTTCTTTTGATAGACATATTTAGTATAAATAGGAGTCAAGGGTAAGAGAAGTTTTGTCTTGGATATTATTGTAATAGATCTTCTTTGCTAGAGGTTTCCCCCTCGAAGAGGCAAGTGAACATTGCTCTCAGTAATCAAAGTGCTCTTTCTGGTGTTATTCTGGTATTATTGGGGTGTTGTTCTAGTTATATCGTTGTTTATATGCCATTTCTAGATGATTATTTATGTTCTGTATACAATTTTGTATCTGAAATATTACAAGTGGTATCAGATCACCTTCCTCGATAGAAAATTGTGGGTTAAATTTTTTTCAGGGTAGAGACGTATTCCAACGTATTTAAGCTACATAGATCCGTCGTTACGTGCATAAACCCACGGTAGGGGATTCATACATGCAGGAAATACAAGTGGTAATTAATCACACATTTGTTGGCCACCCTTGTAACCCATGTTGGTACCCCTTCAAGTGGTAGCACATTAGACAACACATGTATATAGATCGACCTAGATCTCCTGAAGCCCTCCATAGATAAACTGATCGGCTGCCTAACTGCTATAGTGCCACTGAGAATAACACTCGGGAAGATACTCTCTAGTACATGGGTAGTTGGGTAGTACAACTAAGGCCATGATCTAGCCTCCTTAGTTGGTGCACTGAGATATTGGGCTGAGTACTACTGTTGGACCCCACACGTATATCAAAGAGGTATAGCACAGGGCAAACCCTTGTCTGTAGAACCCTTGAATACCTTAACCCTTGGGACAGAAACAAAAACATAACAAACAATATCGATTGCCGCGCAACTGTGTCTCCTGCATTCGGGTTGTGAAATTACTACACATTTCTTCTTGTTAAGCATTTGAGAATTTCATCATTGCGGTATTCTTCAAATTAGAGTTTAACTCCATAGGTCTGGATCCTATTGGCACAATTATTTGAGATCTATCCTGTTGGATTTCTCTCTTCGCCCTTATCGCAGTCATACCTATCCTCTTTCAACAATTTTTTTTTTCTTGTGGACCCGACCCCCTTCCAACACCCTTATTTGGGATTTACCCCATTGGATTTAACACTTCACCCATAACCCATTTTATGCGTGGTCCCACCCACCCCTTTTCGTGTTCCCTCTTCATCATGACCCACACCCATAGCCAAGACTTGGTAGCTTGCTTCAATGCCTTGCACTCTAATTTCACAGAAACCTGACAATAAGTGAGACAACTCAGTGTCAATATTGCCTCTGTCAATAAAAACATTCATTCCTCCATCAATGCCAAAATAGAGGACCTTAAACAAGACCTTGCTACCCAGATTGAATCCTTCACTACGATGATCTGCACCAAGCTGCATATCCTTGCAGATCTTCCCTCATCCGACCCACCTTTGCAAACCGAAGGTGAAATTCCTCTCATTCCCAGAATTTTCAGCCCCATCACTTTCAGCGTGACCTACTCCTTCCACATGTGGATGTGACCAAATTTGATGGATCAGATCCCACTGGCTGGGTAACTCAAATGGAACATTATTTCTCTTTGTATGGCATTACAGAAGAGTTGGCCAAACTCTGGTATGGTGTTCTCCATCTAAATCAAGAATGTTAGCAATGGTGGCAATGGATAAAAAATGCCCGCCAAGGGTATGTGTCTTGGACACACTTTGTGGTAGATATTTATGAATGCTTTGACACTGACACCAACCATTTAGGCCATTTGACAAAGTTGAAACAATCTGGCACAATGGAAGACTCTATAGCCACTTTTGAGCGATTGGCTTTTTGTATAGAGGGCATGTCTGATGCTTTTTTTCAAGAATGATTTATTAATGGCCTCAAGGATAAGATTCGTTCCCATGTCCTCATGGCTTGGCCTTAGAGTTGGGCGGATGCTACTAAAAGAGCTAAGGAAGCACAAAGAGTTGTCTCTTCTCAAAATCGAAACCCTCCTTTATTCCTCGCACTAAACCAATCCACTCCTCCTTCTACTCCACTAAAGATCCATAAATTGACCAGGGCCGAAATGGATGAATGCCAACTCAAAGGCCTTTGTTATAATTGTGATGACAAATATTTTCCTGGGAAAAAGTGTAAGGAACAAAATCTTTTTATGACCATCTCGGAGGATGTTTCGGAAGACGATGTTGAGGCTCCCCTTGTGTTCGTGTCACCTGAACCCACTGACATGACCCCTCCCTCAGACCCTTCCGAAGTAGAATCGATCATTTCCCTAAATGCTCTCAACGGCTTCTCTTCTTCCCAAACCCTCAAGCTAATTGGTTACATTAAGCATAGGAAGGTCATCATTCTTGTTGATAGTGGAAGCACCCATAATTTTATTCATTACCGCATTGTCCAAGAAACTAATTGCTATATTCGTGTCATCAATAATTTTCAAATCATAATTGCCAATGGTGGGTCCATGAAATGTGGAGGGCGTTGTGAAAATGTGCTTCTCCAAATTGGTGAGTACCAAATGAAATCTCATATGTTTTCTATCGACATGGGCGGTTATGACATTGCGTTGGGTCCAGAATGGCTAAGGACTTTGGGTCCCATTCTCATGGATTTTAAGGAATAAACCATGCAATTCGATGAGGAGGGCCAGCAATATAAGTTCCAAGGCATCACCTTTGGTTCCTCGGAGATAATCGGTTCCCATTGCATGTAAAAGATTCTAAATAAAGGTCATTCTCCATTCCATACAAGCCACTAAGACACCCTCTATGTCGCAGGATATCCAATCCATCCTCTCTAAAAATCAAGTGGTTTTTTCCACTCCCCAAGGACTCCCTCCTTCCCGTGGTGTTCATGATCATTCCATTCCCCTTGTCCCATGAAGCTTTCCTCCCAATATCCGTTCCTATCATCATCCCTTTTCCCAAAAAAATGAAATTGAGAAAATTGTTCAAGAATTGCTCAACGCAAGTGTTATCCGCCCTAGTACGAGCCCCTACTCTTCTCCCGTGGTCATGGTCCTTAAGAAAAAAGGTTCTTGGTGCATGTGTCATGACTTCCACGTCCTCAAGAAACTCACCATTAAATACAAATTTCCCATTCCTGTCATTGATGACCTCTTGGATGAAGTGAGTGGTGCCCGGTTCTTTACTAAACTTGATCTTCGTTCTGGCTGCCACCAGATCTGTTTGAACGAGGCAAACATTCCTAAGACTGCATTTAGAATTCACGAGGGACACTATGAGTTTTTGGTCATGCCATTTGGCTTGTGTAATTCTCCCTCCACTTTCCAAAGCCTCATGAATCATGTCTTCTGTCCTTTTCTTCGTCATTTTGTCTTAGTTTTCTTTGATGATATCCTCATTTATAGTAAAACCTAGACAACCCATATTGCTCATGTGGATCGAATTCTCCATCTACTCTCTCAACACCAAATTTTCCTCAAACAATCTAAATGTGCTTTTGGCACCTCAGAATTCGAGTACTTGGGTCATCTTGTTGGCAAGGCTGGTGTTGGGGTGGATCCTAAAACGATTGAAGCTATGCAAGATTGGCCTCACCCAAAGACTCTCAAAATCTTGCGTGGATTTCTTGGTTTCATGGGTTATTATTGCAAGTTTGTTAAGAATTATGGAAATATTGCGGTACCTCTCACTGCTCTCCTTAAAAATAATTCTTTCACTTAGACTCCAACAACTGCTGAAGCTTTTCAAACCTTGAAGATGGCCATGTGCACCACTCCAGTCCTGGCCCTTCCTGATTTCACAAAGAAATTTGTCCTGGAATGTGATGCTTCCGGGAAAGGATTTGGCGCAATCCTTATGCAAGAGGGTCGGTCTTTGGCCTTTACCAACAAACAAATGTCAGAGCAACATTTGGGAAAATCAATCTATGAAAAGGAAATGTTGGTTATTATGCATGTCATGGATCATCTATTGGGGCAACACTTCCAAATTAAGACAGATCATTAAAGCCTCAAGTATTTTCTGGAACAACACCTTTCCTCCCAGAGAAAAAAAATGGGTGACTAATCTCTTTGGATATGATTATGAGATCATTTACAAGAAAGGAAAAGACAATGTGGTTGCTAATGCACTTTCCAGAAAATATGAAGATGAAGGGTCCCTTTTTCTCTCTCCTTCATTGTACCAGATTTGCTCCAAGTTGTTTGATAGGAATGGCTACACGATCCTAAAAGTTTGCATCTGATACAACTATTGCAGGCCAGTTCTCTAGTCTCCCCAAGGTACTCTTTGATCAATGATGAGCTTAGATACAAAGGTCGGTTGTATTTATGTAAACAATCAAAACTTAAATCCACGGTACTTTCTGAGGTTCATACTACACCCACCGCCGGGAACTCTGGGTTTAACAAAACCTATGACCGGGTCAAATGTTATTTTTTCTGGGATGGTATGAAACAAGACGTTCAAAATTTTGTGGTTGAATGTGATGTTTATCAACACAACAAGGGAGAAATAATCAAATCTCTTGGCACACTACAACCGCTTCTGATTCCACCTGCTATTTGGTGGGATATCTCTATGGATTTTATTGTAGGCTTACCTAAATCGGACAATAAATCAATCATCATGGTGGTAGTTGATCGTCTTTCCAATTATGCTCATTTATGTGCTCTTCAACACCCATTTACAACCTCCATTGTGGATCAACTTTTCATGGATCAGGTCTTCAAGCTTCATGGCATGCCTCATTCTATTGTTTCTGATTGCGACCCAACTTTCACTAGCAATTTTTGGCAAGAACTGTTCAAGCTACAAGGCACCCAATTGCATCTCAACACAACTTATCATCCCCAGAATGATGGTCAAACTGAAGTTGTCAACAAGTGTTTGGAAACATATTTGAGGTGTTTTTCATCGGAAAGGAAAAATTAATGGGCTCAATGGTTACCACTAGCTGAATGGTGGTACAACACTTCTTACCATACAACTACCCGCATGACTACTTTTGAAGCGGTATATGGAAAAAATCCACCTTCAGTTCTCTCATGCTTTCCAAGTGTCTCGAAGGTCCAGGTGGTTGACCAAACGCTTACAGTTCAAGAGGCTATTCTTCATACCTTGAAAGAGAATTTGGTCATGGAACAGAATCGCATGAAGCAACAAGCAGATCAAGGTCGCTTTGAATGTCAATTTACAGAAGGATATTAGGTGTTTCTTCAACTACAACCTTACAAGAAAAATTCCCTCAAGACTGACCATTGTCAAAAACTAGCGCCCAAATTTTATGGTCCTTATACCGTTCTCAAGTGTGTGGGACATGAGGCCTATCAGCTAGCTTTGCCCATTCATTCTAAGCTCCATCATGTTTTACATGCTTCTTGCTTAAAGAAGGTGATTGGAACTAAGTGCCAAACTCAAACCACCCTTCCCGAGTTGGATGAATAAGGCTCCATTTCGCTACAACCACAAGTATTTTTGGACCATCATGAGCATCGTTTGCGTCAACAAACCATCAAGGAAGTGTTAGTCCAGTGGAAAGATAGAACTTTAGCAGATTCCACTTGGGAACCAACTACCATTCTGCATCGATTTTCTCATCTCAATCCTTGAGGACAAGGTTGTTTTTAAGGGGGAGGACATATTAGGGACCTAACCCCTCACGTAGGTAGAATAATATATTTCCATGTAATAAAGGTTAATATTAATAAGGCCTAGCAATAAGGAAGAATAAGTCAAATGTAAGAAGACCTAATAGAAGCTTCTGCTTCTAGAAGGATCTTCCTCTAGATTGTTCTTTTGATAGACATATTTAGTATAAATAGGATTCGAGGGTATGAGAAGTTTTGTCTTGGATATCATTGCAATAGAGCTCTACTTTGCCGGAGGTTGCCCCCTCATAGAGGCAAGTGAACATTGCTCTCAGTAATAAAAGTGCTCTTTCTGGTGTTATTCTGGTATTATTTTGGTATTATTGTGGTGTTGTTATGGTTATATCATTGTTTATCTGCCATTTCTAGCTAATTATTTCTGTTTTGCATACTATTTTATATCTAGAATATTACACTAGGTAAATTTACACATTTTCCTATTTACATCTGTGAAGGAGAGGTAGCCGATGGTGGGTGGTATAATTTCTTTAGTTATCATATGCTTTCTGTTTCGGTTATTTTGAGGTATGGGAATAATAATTACTTGAGAATTGGAGATTATGATGATGTTGGTTTGCTATCTTGAGGATTTTAGTTTAATGTTTCGGTCTCTGTGTCTTTAAGCTTTATAATCACACACTTCTATATCCTCTCAAGGCTCTCTTTCTTGAAATCAAGTTTGTTAGAAAAATAGGATCGTGCAACATTAAAATAAACAAATGCGAAAATAAAACACATAAGATACACAATACACTAGAGACACAGATATACGTGGTTCACCCAGTGTGGGCTACGTCTACTAGAGAAATTCCCAGGTTCTTCCTTTTAATTATCCAACAAAATGAAGGGATACAACCTACAACGCACCTACTGTAACTTCCTCTTCTTTCTCTTAGAGTCTCCTCTCTCATAATACAATATTCACACACATACACAATCACAACACAATTCCCTCACAAAAGAGGGTTTCCTTGTAGGACAAAAAAACCTAAAATAACTTCTATCATCAGATCTGCGACCTTATATTGAACGATCTGTATTGACTATGAAATTACAATATTTTACAAGGCAATTTTCCCCAAAATTTCGCTTTGGGGGCGCTTCCCTCGAATCCCTCGCTAGGGGGGTGGGGGGGCTACAAAAATGGTTGCTGCCCGCCCTAGACCTTCCTAGCGACAATAGTGGGGGGGAAGTCCAAGCAAGACTGAAAGAAACCTCTAAATCAGGAAGATAATCAGGCTCCACAACCAACAGGGTTATGGTCTGGGGACTAACATTTTGAATTTCTTTGTTCTTTGTCTTGTTAACCCTCTTCGTAATGCGTTAGAAGATGTAAGGTGGGGCAATAAATCATTTTGGTACTTGCTATTTGGTGTGGATAATATGAGTATTTAGGAAGATAACATGTGATTTTCTGTCATTTCTTTAGGTTCTCAGAAAAAGCTGGATCCCTTTTTTAAGGGGAAAATTTCATCCTCCTAGGTTTAATGCTTTGCTTATGTCTCCTACTGTGCTCACAGTTTGTGAGAATTTACTCATGTATGCATTTTTTGTCATTTTTTCGAATTAGCTCAAGAAGTAAATGGGATTGGACTCCCAAGACATTCACAAGAAGGTTGGAAGCACTGTTAGAGGTCACCAACCTTCTTCAGATTTGTAACTTTCTGATTCTGGCTTGCCAGAAAGCCGCTTAATACAGTCTAACCATTCTTGTCAAAAAAAAAAAAAAAACATGTGATTTTCTGCATATGTTTTAAACACTTCTTACAACAAAGAAATAAGTGGTGTGGGGCTTGGTTAAATTAGTTATAGTGGTGTGTTGTTTGGTATCAAAATGGATCCTTCCTGGAGGGAACTCAAGCAAATCATCCGACGCCATGAGGAAATATCTAAAGAAAACCACTATTCCCTCCACCAATTATCGGTCAAAGTTGGGAATCTGCAATAGTCCTTCACCTAGCGCATTGAGAGCTTGGAAACAAGGTACCAGTTCTGGAGAATTTTGGTCCCACCTCAACCTATTTAGTCCGTTTTCATCAATCAAGTGTCGACTGCTTCTTGCCATGGAAACTCTAAAAACAACAAGGGGAACTTGGTGTTGCACCTATGGATGTAGAAGAATATTCTCCATTGCAAAGTGGATCACAGGGGGTCCCAAATTACGAATCAAATTTCAATTGATATATTTCAAAATTGTTTTTTTTTCCTTGGGAATATTGTTTATAAATTTCGAGTTAGACAATCTGAAAGTGTCCCAGGGAAATATGTATGTTTTATAGTCTATTAGGAGTGGTAGAAATATTAGCTATAAGCCAAAATTTTGTAACAGATCCACTGGATTTTGTTGTTTGCCTTGACAGGACTGATTATATAATATAAAAGTTACATTTCCTTAAAAAAAGTGTAACATGCAATCAATAATGACATAAAATGTGATGTACGATATTAATCATGGGTAACTCTAAGAAGTGTCAAATACATCAAATTATTCATTATTTTATCTTAATATTTATTATATCATTTTCATTAGTCTCAAAGGATTTTCAACGAAAAATTCTATGAGATTTTAAGAAATTCTACATTTTACAAATTTTTGCAACGTACATGTCTACTACTTGAAAGGGTACCAACATGGGTTACATGGATTTCCATCCAGGTAAAACAATGTGTTTCCAACCACGTGAAACCATGTGTATTTCCTGCATGTATTCTTCCCCAACCACATTTTTACCCACTTAACGACAGATCCTATGTTAGTTAAAAGTTGGAACACGCCTCTTAAAAAATATAAAAAATGAGCTTGCTAACCATGGAAAACTATCTTAAAATCACTAGAACATGAAATTTTGACCGCCTATACTATGACATTTCAAAATTTCACTGTCTACAACTCCCTAGAAAAAAATTTCTAGTGAAAATTCCAAGATGACTCATTTAAAATTGATTTTAGGATGAATCAAGAACCCTATCTTCCATAGGACATATCTTTGAAATTATAACGAACCAGAACTTGAAAGTTTTACCAGACGTATTGTGATATGTCTCTTGAGTAACCTCCAAATTTTGCTCTCTAAAACATCCCAGAAAAAAAACTTATAGCAAAAATTCCAAGATGGCTCGCTTGAAGCAACAAAAGCCTAGAATCGATGCTCCAATACCAAATGTTATGATCCAACGCCTTAAAAATTATAATTTGTTCCTCTTCCTGAAGGTAGCAAAATAATTGATCACAAGTGATTCTACAAAACCAAGTTTTTAGTAGATGGAAGCGTGGATAAGTTTAAATCCCACCTTGTTTACAAAGGTTTCACATAGGGTGAAGGTATTGATTACTCAAAAACTTTTGTCCTTGTTGCAAAGATGGATTTAGTTCAACTTTTTATTTCACTTGCCACTTCTCAAGGTTGGGAAGTACATCTGATGGAAATCAAAAACATCTTTCTACATGGGGACTTGAATTAAGAAATATACATGGAATAACCTTTGGGTTTTTCTTAGGTTGACTCTTCCTTTGTTTATTGCCTTAAGATGTCATTTTATGGTCTCAAGCAAGATCCTCGAACTTGGTATGAAAATACGGGCAATCTCCTTCTTGGTTATGATTTCTTTAGGTGTCAATCTGATCCCAATGTCTACACTAAACATGTAAATGTCGACCTCCTCATCCTCGGTCTTTATTTCAATGACCTACTTATCACCAAGAGCAATCACCGTCAGATCCACCATGTGAAGTCTAGTCTTATGACCTAGTTTGAGATGTTTGACTTAGGTTTGATTTATTATTTCCTTCATATTCAAATCCAATAATTTGATAAGGTCATATTTGTTTCTCAACATAAGTATGTTCTTAACCTTCTTCACCGGTTTCATACAAAAGACAACAAGTCTTCCCCTACTCCTTATCAATTAGGTGTCAAATTTTCTACCAAGTGTTCAACTCCTAAGGTTGAGCCTATTCTATATATAACATTGGTAGGAAATATTTTATACTTGATCCATACTTGACCAAACCTCTTTTTTTTTGTTGGTTTAGTCTCTTACTTCATGCATGATCCTTATAAGAGTCCTAAACAACATTTATCCTGCAAGTGTTTAAGATGGTCGTCTTCAGTCTTTGAACATACAATCATGTCTTCTACGTGGATGATTATAAATCTATAATTTTCATTAGAAAAACTGATCTCCATAACTCTTTGGAATGTTTACCTTGCATTCAATAGACCAATTGGAATTTTATCGTACATAAATGTACCCTAAGGAGTAGTAAATGTTGTTTTACATCCGTCCTCCTTATGCACAACAACTTGGTTATATCCAAAAAGACCATCCATCATTGAAATTCTTTGGGAACCCACCACTCATTGCAAGATGTGATCCATTTTAGGAAACAAATAATTATCTTTTAATGAAACTCAATTAAGACTCCTAAAATCCACACACAAACATATTTCTCCATTTTTCTTTCTCACAGGAACTAAATTAGCTACCCATTCAGAATATCATAAAGGAATAATAATATTAGCATCCAATAATTTTTTGATTTCTTTCTCTATCATGGGAAAAAGTGGCGTGTCTATTTGCCTAAGGTTCTACCTACAAGGCTTAATTCCTTCCTTAAGAGGTATCTTATGCTCAATGATGTCAATTGGGTTTAGCTTGAGTGGTTGGGAAGAATGATTTTTATTCTTCCAACTCAGGTTCAATTCCCATAACTGACATGTTGAGATCTTAACGAGTATATTGTTGTAATGGATTCGAGCCTTGTTGTTTATTGGCATTGTGCCCTGAATATTCTAGGGTTTACCATGAGTACCATCCTCGAAATGAGGGGAATTACTTAGGGTTTTTCCTTGGGTAGAGTAACTTGGAAAAAAATATTATGCTCAATGATAGAATTTGTTAGAATATGAAGGATGTGTGCTCGTTTTACCATTGACAATACCCTTGTCACCCAACCATACGCTGAAGCCACCCTCCGAGTACCTTAACCTTGAAAAAGAATCATTCCAGAAGAAAACCCTAGGCTAGATAGCCATACAAAGGGTAGCGCACCTTTCCCCAAGGATAACACATCAACAAGAGCTGATCAGATAGTCCAAATCCTAGCCAAGAGATAGTCCAAGCCAAAACGTAACTACTAGCTGTAGCAGCTGCACCAACAACTCTTCTCCAAACCTGCGCACAAGACTGCAACTGTACTGTGCAGAACTGGCTCTTTGCAACTGCTGAGATGTGTCAAATGAGAGACTGGTGCCCTGTATTTATAGTGGTTATGGCAGACTTACTGGGGCCGACTTCTCCTTCTGGGTACTTGTCTATTCAGTATATATTAATTCTTCTGGCCGATTTCTTCTCTTGGAGGCTAATAACCTAATACATATTATATTCTTGAGCCGACAAGTCTTCTAGGGTTATTAGCCAACTCATTAGGGTTTCTCTTGCTTCCCAGAGTCTTCTATTCTTGTCAGGTTTACACGTGGAGGTAAATACCTCCCACAACTACCATAATATCAACACTCCCTCCTAGCTAGGGAGGTATTACAGGTAATGGTCTTCAGCACGAAACATACCATTCACCCGGTAGCATCAACATAGTTATATGGACTAGATCATGACTAGATCATGAGCACCATCATCATCATCAATTGCATCATCTCTTGAAACCATACTCTATCTGAGTAATCATACATGATGCTCACTCCACACAGTGATGTAAGAGCCATTCTTATAATCTAGAAGAGTAAATGCTCTCAACCATTTTCCATCTATCTCCAATAAACTATTGATAGTCTTCAAGGCAATCAAAACAAAAATAGAACACAATTGTATCTATCCATAGTAGTACATAACTACAATCCAGTGGTACACTACCACACCAAGTAACACACAAGTACTTGATCAACAATGTATAGTCACGAACAATGGAACATATCCAACACAATAGTATACATCTACTGTCATACAATCTTTATAACAAACATCTGATAGCAACCCGCACATAAACAATGTTATGATATAAACTGAATCATCTGGGCCAATCTTTCACTCACATCTGTGAGATCTGAAAGAATATTTACCCTCAGTGTAGAACATCAACAATGGGCCATCTGCCCTATTCTTCTCAAACAAGGAAGAATGATTGTTTCTTATTTCTGAGCCTGGACCATTCCTCACCCTGGGCCATTCCTTCTACACTAATCAAAGTGCACCTTGGAGAGAATGTATAAACCCTAAGGAATGCCTGTCCCTGATTGCTGAGCTTGGACCATTCCTCCCACACTAATCAAAGTGCACCCTGGAGAGAATGTATAAGGAATGACTGTCCGAACCATTTCCTCCCACACTAATCAAATTGCACCCTGGAGAGAATGTATAAGGAATGAATGTCCGAACCATTTCCTCTGTTAACCACAAGAGGAAAAGACTGTCCTGCATCAACCTCCAAAACAGACCATTCCTCATGTTAACCGCAATGAGAAATCATTGTCTGGCGAGGCAGGCTAGTCTTCTTGAGTAATCCTCAATAAGAGAGACTGCCCTAGACCACTCCCCATGTTAACCACAATGGGAAGTCGCTGTCTATGATACATCAACAATCTGGACCATTTCCCATGTTAACCACAATGGGAAATCGCTGTCCGTCAGAAATCTCAATCCACTTTCCGAACAGGAAAGCATCTGTCTAAGATGGACTATTTTTGAATCTTGAAAATGAATGTCCTCAATAATATTTTCAGTGATCCCTCCCAACCTGGGAGTCATTTCTTCCTTTTTCAATAAGGAAGTCGTCTCCACGAGCTTCAGCTTGAGTATGCAAACTCCTTCATCTTGCATAGAATCTTTACCAAAATGTCTGCTTATCTGCTCATCTATGGAGATATGTATTGGAGAACCACTTTCTCCCTTATGGAATTCATTACGGATAATATAATGCTTGATTTTAAATGTAATTTAGTCTGGAACACTGATTTTCTGTGAAGGCTTCATGTAGCTTTGAACAATAGAGTATATCATTGTTTGGAAAACTGGAACATATCCATGTGGCACTTCTTTTTTTATCATGAGATCTGATCTACTGAGTAATCATCTTGATGTTATAGGAAATCTTCACCACGCTTCTGCTGTGCACTGGAGGTTATCCACCAAGTTATCTTCTTCTATCTGCATACAAGGGTCTCTTTCTGGTATGCCTCAAAGTCTTGAGATTGCTCTTCATATGCTCTTTATTCAATTTCTCTGGAGAACATTCTTTGCATTCATATGATGTAGAACTCCAACTCATGGATGTTGTAGATGATATAATGACTCATGTAGAGATAAGTCTGGTTTACTGGAACAAGTAATCATCATAGTCTTCTCTCTCCCTCTAGGAGAACCTCTAGTTTTGGATCTCGCAATGATTTCATTCATAAGTCTTCCATACACGGTTCTTCATCACAACTTCCAGTTCCTCTACTTGATTGCTTTTAGTGAGTTCATATCAGGCTGGTAATCTTGTGATTCTCGATACAATGACTGGTTGTTCTGGCTTCTCTTTCTTTCTTGGAGTCTTCATGTTCTTCTTCATGTTTTTCTTTAGATTCTTGGGTCCATGGAGTTTCTTATAGATTCCATGCCCTAAAGATTCCATCATAGGATCACGGATGTGGATGGACAACCAGGGATACTTTAAGGCTTCTCTTTGAAGAATACGTACTGTCTTTCATGGCTGCTATCATGGATATATACTTCATCATCTTCAATGGATCATAGGATTAGCTCCCTCCTAATCCTTGCTTCATGTATGAGTGCATATAGTTGGCTCCCTCCGTCTAACAGAGTCCACGCTTCCATCTGCATCCTTATTGTCTTCTACAATATATAATTGGCTCTCTTGTCTAATAGAGTCCACGCTTCCATCTTGTTGTCTTCTACGAAACGTCATAAGTCTTTTTCCAATTTCCTCTCGATTGCTGACTTCTTTCTGTCTTTGCTTCTTCTAAATCTCTTCATGATTGATTCGCCTTATCTTGCAATAGCTTCCACATGATTTGTATTTCATCCTTTCATGTGTATTATCTAATGATATCCATTCTTATCTTGTTGTTCTTCCATAGGTATAGTTCTTCTTGGAACACATTATCTTCCAAGAGATAGATATACAAGATATGTAAATAGATTATGCAAAACAAGATATGTACAAGAAATAAGAAGAGTTTTGTTACCTTTAGAAGAAGAAGTCTCTTCCATCCTGCTTAGTCTTCTTTGTAGGTTCCTTTTCTTCAACGATTGATGCTTCGTGTTTCTCCTTCCTTTTCTTTAGCTCGGGACAATGAATCTTGTAGTGACCATACTTTCGACAGTTGAAGCATTGTACTTCTGAAATGTCTTTCTATTGATTTGGCTTCCTCCTTGAACCAAACTTCCTTTTGTTCCTGAAGTTCTTGAATATTGTTGTGAAAGATTGATCATCGTACTTGTTTTGGGGTTTCTCTTTTTCACTGATCCTTGATTCTTCTTGAGCACAACAAGTCCAAAGTTCTTCAAATGTCGGATACTCCTTTCTTGTGTTCATGCTTGTGGAAAATGCATTCCATGTCTTGGGAAGACCATTGAGTACTATGTTTACCAACTCCTTCTCTGAGATGATCTCTTCAATAGCTTGTATTTGATCTCTTAAATGAGAGATTCTCACAAAGTATGATGTTATGCTGTCGTGATCATTCATCTTCATGTCACAGAGCTCATTCTTCAGACTCATTACTTGTCCAATGTTTCTGACTGAGAAGAGATTTGTTAGGGCATCGTACATCTTCTTCGATGAGTCAAGATGGGATATGTAGGATATCAAGTGGTCTTTTATAGATTCCACTATGATACTCATA
Source organism: Picea mariana (assembly GCA_032191745.1). Classification (NCBI taxonomy): domain Eukaryota; kingdom Viridiplantae; phylum Streptophyta; class Pinopsida; order Pinales; family Pinaceae; genus Picea; species Picea mariana. Next base: position 125,621 of record JASDQU010307005.1, on the reverse strand, counting down.
GCATTGATATCACTGTCTTTGAACTTCTCCAAAGCTTCAATGTTTTGCGGTTCCTTCTCTTTTCCTTCTTCAAACTCTGGCTTCACGATATTTCCTTTCACGATATCCAACACTTTATTCTTGGCAAGGATGAGGTCAATCCTTGTCTTCCACGCTCTGAAGTTAGAGGATCCATCTAACTTGTTCTCCGAATTCATAGAATAAGTCATGGATGCTTTGACTTGGTCAAACCCTAGATTTGACCATAAACTCAAACTTCACGTCTTGGCTTGCTGAGAGTATCAGGAGATGCTCTAGGATAGAGCACACTGATCTATCTAGAGATTAGGTCAATCCATTTACTTAAGGAGCCTCAACAAGAGGATTAGGGTTTTTGCAACTGCTCCTGCTAGTAACACTAGCGACCATGTCTTGGACGCTGCTTCTGCTAGTAACCCTAGCGACATTTCCTCAGCAAGCTCAATATCCTAGCGGCTATGTTTCCTTCCAGCGTTTAGACTGAATGAAGGAGGTGTGGACCCATAACCTATTAGAATATGAAGGATGTGTGCTCGTTTTACCATTGACAATACCCTTGCCACCCAACCATACGCCGAAGCCACTCTCCGAGCACCTTAACCTTGACAGAGAATCATTCTGGAAGCAAACCCTAGGCTAGATAGCCATACAAAGGGTAGCACACCTTTCCCCAAGGATAGCGCATCAACAAGAGCTAATCAGAGAGTCCAAACCCTAGCCAAGAGATAGTCCAAGCCAAAACGTAATTGCTAGCTGCAACAACTGCACCAACAACTCTTCTCCAAACCTGCGCACAAGACTGCAACTGCACTGCGTAGAATTGGCTCTCTGCAACTGCTAAGATGTGTCAAATGAGAGACTGGCGCCCTGTATTTATAGCGGTTCTGGAAGACTTAGTGGGGCTGGCTTCTCCTTCTGGGTACTTGTCTGTTCAATATATATTAATTCTTTTGGCCGACTTCTTCTCTTGGAGGCTAATAACCTAATACATATTATCTTCTTGAGCCAACAAGTCTTCTAGGGTTATTAGCCAACTCATTAGGGTTTCTCTTGCTTCCCAGAGTCTTCTATTCTCGTCAGGTTGACACGTGGAGGTAAATACCTCCCACAGCTACCATAATATCAACAGAAGCATAATAGGTTTTTAAATATTGGTAGCTCCGACAAAAATGTCAAAGAATTTTCGAAACATAGCTACACACCTTTTCCTAAGTTCAATTGGCAAGGATTTTAAAATCTTCACCAACCTTGAATTTTTAAGAGTATTTAGATTAATATCTTCTACATCTTCATCCTAAGGCTGAAAAGTAGATTTTATTTGAACATAATTATGATCAAAACTCTTTTCCAAGGGTATACGACCTCATGGAATGTAGTTATTTTTTAACTAAATAATCTTATGATTCCCAATCATGCTGGATAAATTATGTTTTTGTTTAGTATCTCTTTGTCCTTCATTTATATCGTCATCTTCCTCTACGTTAATATTTATAGAAAAAATGCATTAACTATTTCCAAGAACCTTTTGATTTGAAAGTTATCTTCAAAGACCTGCCAATGCTTAATGTTATCAGGTATAGATGGTATATGAAGCACCTCTACCTCATATTTCAAATGGAAAGCATCTGGAGGCCCAAAACGACTAGTTGATACAATTAACATATCTGCTTTTTTATTCGATTTTCTTGAACTTGCAGAAAAATCAATTGCTAAGAAAAGCATGCCCAATAAATCAAAAAGCTAATTCCTAAAATCTCTCATCCTAGGATGTTCTATTTGACATTTATTCTTCACTTGATGTATTATTAGCTTTGAATAACAAAAAACAATGATATTTTGAATTTTTATTTTTCTCGCTGCTTCAAATCCCAAACCTAAGGCTTCATATTTAACAATGTTATGTTGAGGCCTCAACACCTTCCCCAAGCCCACTGCCCTAGGGCCCCTCCTAAATTTTTTCCCAAATCATATATTTTGATTGCTACACCCATTGGAGAGGTTCTTTTGATTCTTAGCTATTGAGCATTTGTTGGTTAAATGGATGAATTATGTTTGATTTCTTGTTGTTTTGAGTTATTTCATGTTGTAGTCATGATAGAGTGTGGTAGTGGTCTTATCAAGTTTGTTTGTGTTGCAAGTAATCTCTATTGTGTTTGTCATATTCACATGTGTTTTGTGCCTCTTGATTCTTTGACTAACCCTAACCATGGAAATTCCATATCATTACCTGGGTTAATTGCCACACCCATAAGATGTAGGCTAGCTCAAAATTGCGTCTTGGAAAATAATTGACACTCCTACAAAATAATCAGTATCAAGTGCTCCAAATGTCAATTGGTTGTTTTCACAAGAAAATATCTCTCAGCTACTAGTGAATAACCTTGGTTTCAATGGAAAAATTGAAAGCCTATATAACACAAGTGTCATAGAAGTTGACAGAATTGAATTCGRGTAAAGCATTGCCAATAATGGGGCCCAATATTTTATTAAAAATGCTTTTGCTCATAATTTCAGGTACTGGTCAAAACACATTTTTCACCTTTGAAACATGTCTACTATATGTTTTGTGGGATTATGAATCCAACGCCACTAAAGGAATAAAAATATGAGGGCAAGAAGTGCCAAAATGATTACTAAGAATTTCCCATCAAGCGAACCTCATAATTTCTCTCATTGGAAACCTCTCCCTATGCTCTCCGAATTGAAAAAATGACATCTCAATAAGGCATCCTGTGAGAAAGTTATGGATTTTCTAAATTAAACTGGATGACACCGAAATCATCTCCAGCGTATCCCACCAAAATAGAAATAATAAAATAAACAATAACCCCCTTAAACCTCGTGTTGACCCAACACTTCCTAATGATTATTTTATTTACCCTCTTCCCACTCGACCTATATTGTCCCTACTCACACTTCTTAAAGTGTCGACCACTCGAAGTCTGGTGAAAACTAATGTGCAATGTGGTTTAAATAATGGAGAGGATTAAATAATATTTTCAAGAAATAAGGGTGGTATACAAGGTTTGAAGTTTCATAAAAAAAACAAGGTAAATGGAGGGAATATAGTCAAACAATAAGTGTAGGTGGCATGAAGGGGAGGAATTTTAAACCATTCGACCCCTCCTTAACCATTGGGGGAGGAATTTTAAACCATTCTACCCCTCCTTAATTATTATTAGTCCCTGTCGAAGGCCTATATCAATGAGTTTGCCTTTTATTTCATATTATTTTGTAGTTGACTTTATATCTATGTATTATATCTAATATTTAACATAGGAGATTATAAATGTTTTTTTTATATAATGAAAAATGTATTTTTTAAAAATCTAATTGGTGGATAGCTTTAATGTCTTATTGCAACCTTCCCATCATTCAATGTTTAGAATTGATCACAGGATTAATGAATTTTCTAGTTGTTGCTTTGTGATCGTGATCTGAGATCAACAATGAGGAGCTTCTTCTGACGATTTACTGGATGCCATTCTTTCACTGAGAGAACGTGTATGACAAGGGTTACATATACCTTTGCATTAATAGTTCATTCATCCATCACTGTTTCTCTGCTCCACTCTGCCTATCATCAATTAGAGATAGGTGGTAGAGATTGCATTAATAGTTGCTTCATTTAGATGTCACGAGGTCAATTCACCTCTCCACCAACTTGAAATGCCCACACAGTCCAGTTCAATTTTCCTTAAAATACCTTGTTGATTAGATTGGGATATGGATAGATCACATGTGTTAGACGCGGGTGGGGTGAATGTTGAATGAACAATGCAATCACTCCTTCATCAAGCAAGATTTACCTAATATGCATAGCTTTTTCCATTCATTCTACTCTCATTTTCACAATGAGTTTTAGGTACAGTGAGAGGTTTGGCTCCCATGGGAGCATGATGTGTTATCTCATGCTCAGGGGAAGGAGGGTTGTTGCTATGGTCCTTGGGGGCCGATACTTTGCTATGGCTCTTTCAATCGCGTATAATTGACTTATTCATCTGCTACATCTTCAACACTTGCTAAGCAAAAATAAACCATTTTATTGCCCATGGAGGTAATAAAATGGGTTATTTTTCCTCACTAGTTTTCTTCACTAAGGCGTGCTTTCCTTCTTCAAATTTAAATAATTTATCTGATTTCAAGGTGGAGTGATAATAGCAGCAATATATTTTAAATTTTAGCAGCAATATATTTTAAATTTTTTCTTTAGCTTTAAGGTGAGAGGCATAATATGAGTACATCTTTTGAAAATTCTCTGTAGCTTTAAGCCGGATTGATCATACAAGTAAAAAATTTGAAAATTTTATGCAGCTTTAACCGAGACTGAATTATACGAGTAACTACTGCATTTTACATTTTAATATGCATAATCTTAGACTATATTTTGTAGTTAATTTCAGAAGTTCAGTAAGACAATGCTGCTGTCAAATCTTAGTTTGTTTTCGTCGATACTTCCATGATATCGTCGGACTATACACCAACTGTCGTTTTCTTATTTGCATATATTTGGCATTTCTGCTAACATTATCAGTGAGCTTTGTTTCTTCCTATTTGGAAGAGAAAAGTTTGAAAACTTATTAAAAGGTGGTGGCTACCAGTTTTCTTTAAACCGAGTAAAACAATTTTTTATTAATAATATTTTAATTTTGAAATCACAAATAATGGTTTGAAAATATATTTATGAGAGTGACTATCTTAAAATAAATAAGAAACCCCTTTGCATAACAATGTGATTACTTAATCAACAAAAGTGCATATTTTCAAATTTAATTGCCAAATTTAAAAACCGACAATGACTTAGACGGTTTGAAAGGTTTACCCAGAGGATTTTATACTAGCGTAGGCTGGTTAGAATTCATCTTTGTTATTTTTGTAAATTCCCTGTAAATTTAATATATATGTCATCTTATTTACCCAAAAAAATATCATAAGTATGCCATTTATTCCTTCCGGTTTCAATAGTCCCGATCAAAATGCACTAGTAAATCTAGCGTAGGGTTGTTTTCCTATATGCTTGGACTACTGTTTTCATGCTTCCTATGCTTTGATTCGAGGCTCACACACTACTCAAAGGCAAGTATTTACAAGTTTCTGCATCGATAAGAATGATTCTCTAGCCACCCCTTATTTTTGCTGCCGAGAAGTCACTTCTGAATAGTTTAAATAGTAAAGATCCCTAGACTCAAGGGAAGAAGATCTGTAATTTTCATGTTAATAGCATGCATTGTTTTATATTGTTTGAAAGTCATTACCCAGAGGATTTTGAATTGGCCTAGGCTTGTTAGAATTGGCCTCTAATCCTTTTGTAAAAAAAGTGTAATTTAATATAATTATCTCCTCTGCTTTATTTCCCCCCCCAAAAAAAACTCATGAAGTATGTCATTTATTTCTTTTGGTTTCAATAGTCCTAATCAACTGCATTGTTAAACCTGGTAGACAAATATTATGCTTTATTAATAAGCATCATCTTTCTAACGTGAGAATGTTGAAGATCTAACATATAGTTCCATTGTAGCCATGACCACCCATTATAGTACAGTAAATTATTTCCATCCAGGCTATCAAACATTTTCTGCTATGTGTGGATTGACTTGAAAAAAGGTTCAGTTAGCACATGTAAATTTTCACATGAAAATTTGTGATTTGGTCAAACTTGGTTAATAGAGGTCATGTGAGTCATTCAAAGATAGTTAGAGTCATAAAAAAATGTGATTTGGTCAAACTTGGTTAACAAAGGTCATGTGAGTCATTCAAAGACAATTAGAGTCAAGTCATATCATGTACAACCATCTTATGTGATCAGATCTCCTTTTGGCATGAGACATCATCAATTGGTTAAATCGCTCCACAAATTTGCTGCATAGCCTCCTACGCTACGCATTTACAAGTATGCTGCACAAAACTTGCGGCAGGTGGAGATTGACAAGAAGGACAAAGGAAAGCTTGATTTACTTGTTGAAGCAGCAGAAGCTTGAGCCCTTGGAGTTGGTTTTACCAAATTTTGCCTTTTTGTCAATAAAAGACCAGTAAAACCCTAAACCTAATTCTAAAGTTGTCATCAACATTTGAAGATTGCATACCTTTTTGCATCATGTTTTTTGATCAAGGGTGGGTATTTGCAATGGTTATATCATATCTCGACCTATATATTGTTTTCAAGTCTATTGCATTTGGTCATGAGCAATAAAAAACAGAATTTACTGTTGCACAACAAGGCACGCTGCACAACTGTCTTAGTGACATTTTGGGGCAACAACTTGAAGTTTTTCTTGCCAAAGTTTAATCAGTGGGATGATGATGAAATAAATACTATGGATGCATAAAAATTCTATTAGTCCAAGGTAGTGTAGCTTCATTTTTGCAATATTGAGACAAATTAGGGTTTTGAAGATTTGTAAAGGTAATGATGTTTTGAAAGAGGTTGCAGAGGTTCTAAGGCCACCTATCATCGCCATGAAGAGTAAATTTACCATTAGTCACTCCTAACATATCATTAAAATCTAAAACAAGTGGAAAAATTATGAAGAGGAGCCTCAGTACGTAAGTTGTTGTGCACGAGTTGTAGGGCACGCTGCGCAAATGACTGTTTTAGTGGTCAACTTCAAGATTGCTTTCTGACCATCTGGAGAGGATTTTTGAAAAACCCAGAGAGGTATTTATCAAGAATGAAACTAATAACAAAAACCTCTCTCATATTTGCAACAAGTGTCATATTTTAGGATATTTGAATGAATATTTACAACCCATTTTTCCAGATTTAAACATTTAATGTTTTCCTGTTTTAGTCATCATCTTTGGGCACAGATTTTGAAAATATGGAGAAAAATTTTTGAAAACCAAAAGGTGTTTTTGTCAATAACGAACCCATTAACAAAAACCTCTCTCAGTTTTGACACATGTGTCATTATTTGGAAGATATGAAATGATCTTTGAGGCCTATTTTCCAGAATTTTGGCAAGCCAGATTTGCTGATAAAGTTCTAGAATTTTTTGAAATTCGACTTGATGGACCTCCAACTCAGCAAGGTTGACCCAAAATTGATTTGGATATTTAAGCTTGAATATTCTTCTCTCAAATCCCATGATTTTCTCTTCAGTTAGCCCATTTTAAGTGAGTCAAAGATCATATCCTAGATAATAGGATATGGACACATTTTGCAAATATCTTATCCCTAAAGCATTGTAACAACTCTCTATATTTGAAAAAAGATGGATTTCGACCCCTTTAGGCTATAAAATGATATTTTTCTATATATTGAATGAGGAGAGAGGTTCGAAGGGTGGGAGAGAGTGAAAGGAACCTTTGGTGCAGTTTGTAACTTTTATGTCTGAGATTAATGAAAGTGTGTGGACCAGAAGTACTGGATTTTGGCCTTCAAAGATTCTTGTGATTGATGTTCTTATGCTTGTTTTCCATGTAATGTATGTTTTCCTTTTTATAACTCTTTTACAACATTAATTTCCCTCCATGGCATGCTAATACAGTATATAAAACAAACTTCATCAGCAAATCAGATGCTTTGTGTATGTGCTTAAACACTTTTTTATTTTTATTTTTTATGTTGAGTTTTATCTTAGGATTCATCTCTATTGGATGCTCTGATTAGATCATTGAATTTCTCCATTCATATTCCCATCTACAACAATATATTTGATCTAAAATTGAAGAAGACTTGAAAAACTTGAATAATTATTGCAAGTGAAATGTTATGTGTTTTAAAGCAACCGGATCAATTTGCAACACATAATAAAGGATTACTTATGTAAAAATACACATAGACAACAACATAAAACATTGAACATCAACACATAAACACAACAACTTGATAAAGGAGTTCACCCCACTCCGGGCTACATCTCCTGGTCCAGCTTCCAATGGATCATTATTATTAAATTGCTCAAAGTGCTCAAAAACATGCCTTACAATGCTCAAAATGACAAACCGACTGCTTCAATGGCTTCCCAACGTCCCAAAATCCCTGTCTGGGCTCTTTCGGCACCTGAAACGGTCGAAAAATGAGAAAGATATGCCTCCTTGAAGTCTCCTTCTCCAACTTGCTGTCTCTGGTTCTACAATTTGCACCCTTGTTCTCCAAACCTGGCTCACATGCTCATTTAAGCGTAAAGAACCCAGTCCCGTACGCAACCGTGCACCGGTACAAACCGTAGGACGATTAAGGCGCCTCCAGCCCCTAACCGCCTCGGCACTCGGGCATATGGCCATGGGACCAAAGGCTGGGCGTAAAAATTGGTTTAACCGTTTGAACTGTGCAAACGGTAGAACTCCCGCGCAAATACATAACCGTGCACATTATACTATGGTATAAACAATGCAACATATAATATACCGGTTATACAATAGAACCCGCGGTTATTGTTTAATCCCCGCGCGCAACATAATATAATGTGGTCGTATGTTGATTCAATAGAACCACGGGTCGGGGCTAGGCCCCGACCCGCCCCCCTTTCCACTTATACATATGTGTTAATTTAAAACAAATAACCCCCGCATACATTTCAAGAAACATACGGTGGTGTAATGGTAGGCGGATGTTTGTTAAGGTTTATATAGAGGGGGAGGTCCGGGGGTCGAACCCCGCAGACTCCCGCATACAATTTTACATAGAAAATATAGACCAACCCACGAGGGACACGTGGCGCCCATGCATTGGGCCACGTGCCCTCATGCCATTTGCTGCCAATGTGACACGTGTCAACATCCAATTGGACAACCATCAATCAATAAAAATGCACCACGTCTTTCACCTGCCACATCATCATGATGGTACGACCCTGCCACTTGGCCGTACGGATTGTATGGACAGGTACAGTCAGCATTCCAAATTTTTGCCTGTTTGACTTGGTGGACAGATCACGATATCTCCTCCATACGGACTTCGTTTGAGAAAGTAAATATACCACCGGAATCAGGAAGACGAGACAGACGCAATGGCACTGTTTTCGTCTCATTCCGAGCACTTTGAAAATTGAGCAAAATTTGATCCCCTGATCACACCTCCCCATTGGGAAGCTTTTGGACCTCCAAAAGACTATCTCAGTCTATGTGAAGATGAGGGTATAGTTCCCTCACCCTTCCAACCTCAATCCACTT
>JASDQU010307005.1:84262-116389 GCA_032191745.1 Picea mariana | reverse complement strand
CCTTTTGCTTGTCTAAAATTCTGCCATTCCATGGTTGCCTTTTGTTTATAAGCTAATGGATAAAATTGTTTTTTAATTGCTATTATGAAATCATTCCAAGAAAGCAAAATTTTTCCATTCTTTTTCATTTCCTCCTGTGTCTTAGATTCCCACCAAACAAGTGCCGAGCCATCTAATATTAATGAAGCTAACTGAATTTTAGTTTCATCATCTTGAATCTTTTGTATTCTAGAATAGACTTCAATTTGATGTATCCAATTATCTAACTTTTCAGCGTTAACTTCTCCATTATAAAGTGGCAACTCAAATTTTATATCAAGCTTAAATGAAGGAATTTGCGAAGGAGTTTTACCATGCCCATTGGGAAGATGTTTTGAACTTGAAGAAGAAGAAGAAGAAGAAGATGATGGAGGAGAGGGTGGTGGAGAAGCACCATTCCCTCCATCTCTGCCTGGAGTCTTGTCACCACCGCCTCCCTTATGCATTGAAGGGTTTGAGCCTTCACCCTGCGACATCACGGTTCGTTCCAGTATGACTTTCATCATATCTCTCAACTGTATGATAGTCTGCCTGAAGTCTGCTTCTTCATCTGGAACACGTTCATGATCTTCTACATGTGCCATGCTTGGTGAATGTCTCTTTGCAACTTGCGGTGAATGAAACTGCTTCCTCCTCGTCGGATAAGAACTTGGCTCCATAAGTTGACCTTCTCCTCTTGTGAGTTTCAACCTTGTGAGCATCAGAAACAAAACTTGCAAAACAATCAAGTCTTCAAAACCAGTGCTCGGATACCAACTTGATCTAAAATTGAAGAAGACTTGAAAAACTTGAATAATTATTGCAAGTGAAATGTTATGTGTTTTAAAGCAACCGGATCAATTTGCAACACATAATAAAGGATTACTTATGTAAAAATACACATAGACAGTAGCATAAAACATTGAACATCAACACATAAACACAACAACTTGATAAAGGAGTTCACCCCACTCCGGGCAACATCTCCTGGTCCAGCTTCCAATGGATCATTATTATTAAATTGCTCAAAGTGCTCAAAAACATGCCTTACAATGCTCAAAATGACAAACCGATTGCTTCAATGGCTTCCCAGCGTCCCAAAACCCCTGTCTGGGCTCTTTTGGCACCTGAAATGGTCGAAAAATGAGAAAGATATGCCTCCTTGAAGTCTCCTTCTCCAACTTGCTGTCTCTGGTTCTACAATTCGCACCCTTGTTCTCCAAACCTGGCTCACACGCTCATTTAAGCGTAAAGAACCCAGTCCCGTACGCAACCGTGCACCGGTACAAACCGTAGGACGGTTAAGGCGCCTCCAGCCCCTAACCGCCTCGACACTCGGGCATATGGCCATGGGACCAAAGGCTGGGCGTAAAAATTGGTTTAACCGTTTGAACCGTGCAAACGGTAGAACTCCCGCGCAAATACATAACCGTGCGCATTATACTATGGTATAAACAATGCAACATATAATATATTGGTTATACAATAGAACCCGCGGTTATTGTTTAATCCCCGTGCGCAACATAATATAATGTGGTCGTATGTTGATTCAATAGAACCATGGGTCGGGGCTAGGCCCCGACCCGCCCCCCTTTCCACTTATACACATGTGTTAATTTAAAACAAATAACCCCCGCATACATTTCAAGAAACATACGGTGGTGTAATGGTAGGCGGATGTTTGTTAAGGTTTATATAGAGGGGGAGGTCCGGGGGTCGAACTCCGTGGACTCCCACATACAATTTTACATAGCAAATATAGACCAACCCACGAGGGACACGTGGCACCCATGCATTGGGCCACGTGCCCTCATGCCATTTGCTGCTAATGTGACACATGTCAACATCCAATTGGACAACCATCAATCAATAAAAATGCACCACGTCTTCCACCTGCCATGTCATCATGATGGTACGGCCCTGCCACGTGGCTGTACGGACTGTACGGACAGGTACAGTCAGCATTCCAAATTTTTGCCTGTTTGTCTTGGCGGACAAATCGTGATATCTCCTCCATACGGACTCCGTTTGCGAAAGTAAATATACCGCCGGAATTAGGAAGTCGAGACGGACGCAATGGCACTATTTTCGTCTCATTCCGAGCACTTTGAAAACTGAGCAAAATTTGATCCCTTGATCAATATTGTAAGCATAAATAACACCTTCTACCTTGCCTTTGGATAGTCATTATTCGACTCACCAAGTGTCATGCATCATTGAACTCAGCCTATGACTCCATGCCCAATGGATTTCACTCTCTGCCCTACCACCACACTCATAACCTTGCCTTTCAGTACAGACCTAGCCTCTGATTTCTTTGAAAATCCATGAGAGAGAGCTATCTGGGTTGGAAGGGCTAGATTCCTACCTGCAAGTGGTTTGTGGTTACCTCCGTGGTTTCTCTCCTGCAGCCAAGGGAAATTATAGAGTGATAACATTTTGGCGCCATTGTCGGGGACTGAAGGTCAGATTTTCCCCGGGAGAAAGGACGAAGTTTAGATCTGATTGCTGATGGTGGACAATAGTAAGACACAAGGAGGCTGTAAATCATTCACATGATGACTCCAATCAAGCTTCAAATCAGATTCAGAGACTCCACTGGAGAACGAGACTTGTTGACAAAGATATGAAATGAAACAATGGATAGACTAGGTACATAAGATTGGGTTTTCTCTAGGAAGTACTTTACTGTTTCATTAATATATTTTTGTCCTTTCCTGAGTTTTTCAAAAGAATATTTCTTTACTTGCTGCATTCAAATGAAGACCATAAAGCTACATTCATATATCCTTCTTTAAAAACTATAGACACGCTTTCTTCTTTCATTGCTGATCCTGAACAAGATCCTTCTCCTGAATCATATGATGACCATATTCAGTCTTTTGAACCTCATGAAACCAAAGATGATACAACATCTCTTGTGCATAATCCAACACCTTCCAAGACTCAACAAAGATACATACCTTTAAAATTTCCTTCTATTCTTCATGATTTTCCTCCAAAGCACCACAAATACCTGCCTAAATTCGGTGGAGAACCTAATAACTTTTCAGCGGAAAAGCACATCCAAGCTTTTGAACATTTTATATATTTGTTTGAGATTGATCATGACGATGTTTGTATGAGGGCCTTCTCTCAATCCTTGAAAGGAGATACCAAAGATTGGTTTAAACACTTGCAACCAGAGACAATTAGCTCATGGGAAGAATTGAAGGATGTTTTTCTAAAGTTATGGGGTAAAAGAAAGTCTTGGGATCAACATCTTGCAGAGTTTCATACCATGAAAAGACAGAGTGATGAAACTGTCTCTATGTTCAGTAAAAGTTTTTTTAGCTTCTATTATAGGATGCCTAAGGAAATTTAACCCCTAGAAGCTGCTGCCATGCTCTATTATGCAACAACCTTTCATCTAGATATGTGATTCCTTCTCACAGAGAGGAGGTCTAAGTCCTTACAACAAATGTTTAATGATGCTCAGGAGGTTCAAGACAATATTCAAGCATCTAAAAAGATTCAAAATGAGGAGTTGGATGCTAAAGAACATGAACAAAAAACAATTGATTTGAATTTTGAGCAGAGGGTTAATAATATCATGTGTTCTCTTGAAGTTTTAAATGTTGATGATTTTGCAGAAGATTACATTCCACTTGTTGAAAAAGAAGGTGCTAATTTAGCTTTTGTTTCGTCTCATGATAAGTAGGGAGCTGATTGTTTTATGTATTCATTTGTGGACTGCCATGAAAGTGAATTTGTAGATTAGCCTGTTGAAGGACAAGTTGATATCCCATGCTTTTTCTTATTAGATGACATTGCAGGAGTTCATGATTTACCCAAGTATGATGAGTATGATGAGGATTATGTTGTTAATTTTGGTGTTGATTTGCTAGAGGGACCATCGACAAGTTCTCCATCAAGAAGTGTTCAGTTTCAACTGTCCGATGAAAGCACTAAGCTCATATATGATAGTTATGACATTGAATATGATGAAAATTGTGAATCCACTGAAGGTAAATCTCTGCCTTTATGTTTTTATTCATTTGAGTTCCTGAAGAAAAAAATTGAGATCATCACTGAAGCAAAGGAGTGTGAGCTGGTGCAAAGTCACATTGATTCACCGAAACAAATTGACAGTAAAATGCAACAATTTTCTCATGTGTTTGATGACCCTATAACATGTTATTTGGATGGTTTATGTAGTCAAAGCTTTCATCATTTGACTAGTTGTGAGCCTAAAAACATGGATGATGATCACTTAGTTTTGCAACCATCATCATTGTTTTCTCCAGTAGGGGTTTCATTGCAAAAGTATTATGAAGGTTTTAATCCCTTTTATGACAAACAACAATTGAAATCACATGAAAGCAAAGATGTAGTTGGAGGGGTCACTCGTGACAATCTTGAGCAATGTTTGGACATCAATTTGTTTTCCTATAAGGATCCTTTTGCAGTCTTGTTAGAGTCAGTAAGCAACCCCAAATTTTCAGATTTTGTCAAATTCAAATTTGTTTGCAAGTTTTTAAATGAGTTGCCAATAAGTAGATTTCTTATTTTGTCTCTGAGGAAGGACTTGCAAAAAGCTCAAACTATGAAAAAAACACTTGCATGGCTTCACTGGATCTATGATTTTACTTGATTGATCAGTTTATGGATCAATTTAGAGTAGGTAGGTCTGTAAATAAGCTCATTTTGGGCATTCTTCAACAGTTTTCAGTTTGGTTTTAGCAGTCAATTTTTGCAGTAGTATCTTTAGATTTCATGTATACAGTTTGGGTTGTAGTTTGGATTCAGTTGCAAAATGAGTTAGTTGCAGGTCAAAGCAGTATCAATTTGCAACTTGGGAGCATCCCAATGGATTAGGCATAAGGTCTACGTGTTCTTCGGCGCCTCGTAGGGAGGACTCCATCCCCATTGGAGCTGATGTTAGCACATGTGAATTTTCACATGAAAGTTTGAAAATTGGTTAATAGAGGTCATGTGAGTCATTCAAAGATAGTAAGAGTCAATTCATATCATGTACAACCATCTCATGTGATCAGATCGCCTTTTGGCATGAGACATCATCAATTGGTTAAATCACTGGACAAATTTGTTGCGTAACCTCCTACGCCGCGCATTTACAAGTATTGTGCACAAAACTTGCAGCAGGTGGATATTGAAAAGAAGGACAAAGGAAAGCTTGATTTACTTGTTGAAGCAACAAAAGCTTGAGCCCCTGGAGTTGGTTTTACCAAATTTTTCCTCTTTTACCTTCTTGTCAATAACAGACCAATAAAACTCTAAACCTAATTCTACAGTTGTCATAAACATTTGAAGATTGCATACCGTTTTACAACGTTTTTTTTTTTTATTATCAACGGTGGGTATTTGCAATGGTCATATCATATCTCCACCTATATATTGTTTTCAAGCCTGTTGCATTTGGTCATGAGTAGTAAAAAGCAGAATTTACAGTTGTGCAGCAAGGCACGCTGCACAACTATCTTAGTGATGTTTTGGGGCAACGACTTGAAGTTTTTCTTGCCAAATTTTAATGAGTGGGATGATGATGAAATAAATACTATGGATGCATAAAATTTATATCAGTCGAAGGCAGTGTAACTTCATTTTTTCAATATTGAGACACATTAGGGTTTTGAAGATTTGTAAAGGTAATGATGTTTTGAAAGAGGTTGCTGAGGTTCTAAGGCCATCTATCATCATCATGAAGACTAAATTTACCATTTTCCACTCATCATCTATTATCCAAGGCTAAAACAAGTGGGAAAATTATGAAGAGGAGCCTTGCTGCGCAAGTTGTTGCGCACAGGCTGCAGGGCATGCTGCACAAATGATTGTTTTAGTGGTCAAGTTCAAGATCTCTTTATGACCAATTGGAGAGGAGTTTTGAAAAACCCAGAGATGTTTTTGTCAATAATGGACCCAATAACAAAAACCTCTTTCATAGTTTCAACAAGTGTCATAGTTTGGGAGATTTGAATGAATATTTACAACCCATTGTTCCATATTCCATATTTAAGCATTTAATGTTTTCATGTTTTAGTCATCATCTTTGGGAGAATATTTCGAGAAGATGGAGAATAATTTTTGAAAAATGAAAGACCATTTTTTCAAGAACAAACTCAATAACAAAAACCTCTCTCAGTTTTTACACAGGTGTCATGATTTGGAAGATATGAAATTATCTTTGAGGCCTATTTCAAGCTAGATTTGCTAACAAAGTTCTAGAATTTTTTGAAATTTGACTTGATGGACCTCCAACTCAGCAAGGTTGACCCCAAATTGATTTGTATATTGAAGCTTGAATATTGTTCTCTCAAATCCCATGATTTTCTCTTCAGTTATCCCATTTTAAGCAAGTCAAAGATCAAATCCTAGATAATAGGATATGGACAAATTTTGCAAATATTTTATCCTTAAAGTATTGTAACAACTCTCTATGTTTGGAAAAAAGATGGATTTCGACCCTGTTAGGCTAGAATATGATATTTTTCTATATATTGAATGAGGAGAGAGGTCCAAAGGGTTTGTGAGAGTGAAAGGAACCTTTGGTGCAATTTGTAACTTTTCCGTCTGAGATTAATGAAAGTGTGTGGGCTAGAAGTACTGGATTTTGGCTTTCAAAGATTCTTGCGATCGATGTTCTTATGCTTGTTTTTCCTATAATGTATGCTTTCCTTGTTATAACCTTTTTACAACATTAATTTCCTTCAATGACATGCTAATACAATATATACAACAAAATTCATCATCAAATCAGATGCTATGTGTATGTGTTTAAACACTTCTTTTGTTTTATGTTGAGATTTGTCTTAGGATTCATCTCTATTGAATGCCCTGAGTAGATCACTGACTTTCTCCCTTCACATTCCCATCTTCAACGATATCTTGTAAGCATAAATATCACCTTCTACCTTGCCTTTGGATAGTCATTATTCAACCCACCAAGTGTCCTGCATCATTGACCTCACCCTATGATTCCATGCCCAATGGATTTCTCTCTCTGCCCTGCCACCACACTCATAACCCTGCCTTTCACTACATACCTAGCCTCCGATTTCATTGAAAATCTGTGAGAGAGACCTCTCTGGGTTGGAAGGGCTAGATTTCAGCCCGAGGGTGGTTTGTGGTTACCTTTGTGGTTTCTCTCCCGCAACCAAGGGAAATTACCGAGTGATAACAAGTTCTTTACAACCAAATCCTCATTGAGAAAACACAAGTATAATCTCAGGGAACTGGTTGCTACTTGTTCCACAGAAGTTTACAAAGCCTCCAAAGAGGGATGCAGGGGATTTTTATTATGTGCACGAGCTAGATGATAAGGATAACTCTAGATCCTTTATGTCAAATATATCGTGTCTCATCTCTTAACAAGATAAAATCCCCTTTTTTCATTTCCATGCCAAAGCATACTCTTTTAGTTTGAACAAATTTAACAATGTCCATGAATGAAGATATAAAATGGGAAGACCTGTGCTAAAAAAACTCAAGTAGGAAATTCAAAGCCTTCACTAGAGCTTTGGGAGACCATTTGTTTTATAATTAACCAGTTTTTCTAGTTCGTCATAGCCTCCAACCTCTTCGAGTAACTGTGAAAATTGAAAATCAATAAACTATCAATATATATTCACTGAAGTTAATGCATGAAAAATTCTGAGTACAACTCAATAAGTTCATGTTACAGTTGGATTCTTGACATAAGAAGAAAGATACTCGATTTCACTTAGTTGTATTTTGAATCATGACTAGTAATGGGGCTACCAATGTAGAATACAACGAGAGAATTCTTTGTCTTTACAGGAAGAGTTGTGTGGTCTCTGGAACACAAGTTAAACGATACTTTTCAGGAAAGCCCAAAGAGAAAGTGACAACCTTGCTAGGGTAATCCCCACTTTCTAGTTTCTTTTTAATGACACGTGTCTATCCACTTACGATTTCTTTTGAATTAATATAAAAAAAGTTTGTGCTAATATTTGATGTTTGCAGGTATTCATTCTCTACACTTTTTTTCTCTCAAAGCAAGTGTGTTAATTATTTTCAAATTTAATTTTGATGATATCATTAATGTTTTGACAAATTTCTTGTCCCTAAGTAAGTAAATTCTAAGTTAAAATTGTTTTTTAATCTAAAAATCGACTTACTAAATTTAAATTTCAGAGGATTAAATTTCACGTGGACAAAAAATTATGGTTTTCTTGTGCATTGCTTTCAGCATAATTATCAATCTCACTCTCCAATTTAGTATAACCGAACACAACATAGTTAAGAGGGACCAAAAATTAAAGATTCACTAATGTTCCATGTGAGGAGGGAATAGTTTTATAAAAATAATTCTTATCATATTTTTAAGCAATGCTTTTATGAAGTTACAACGATACGGAGTAAAATTGTTTATGTTAAAGTTCATGTTTGTTATTTTTTTAATTTACTTGTTTTTATTAATAAATACAATTTAGCAAGTTGAAAGTATAATTTTTTTCTCTTTCCTCATTTTCAAATCATTTGCACAGTTACAATACAACACAGGAGAAACATACACAAATGGTGGGACAACATATGTGTGAACAATGAAGAACCAACTCGGCCTGGAACTTTAGCAATGAGTTGGTTTATTGATCAACTATTAATTTGCTAGTTGACAAAAAAAATTCACCGCTTTTCATAGTTTGGCATTATGGATTAATTTATATTATTATTTTAAAATATTTAACTTGATTTATGTCTCATATCATTGGCTGGTGGTTTAGGCGTCTTATTGCAAGGCGACTACGAACTTGTTGGGATTGGGAACTTTATTTAATTCCAGAAGCTATTATCACATTTTTGCGGAATAACCATAATATGCTTTCTAATCAATTTCAGGTTTATTTCGTTTTCCAAGAAATGAAGAATTCCATTGCGACAGTATTATTAAAGAAAAGCAAACTGCTAGCGCACCTAATTCAATAACTATCCATGACCAAATGTTCATTTGGAGGATCAAATCATCAACCATAAACATAGACTTTCAAAATCCCTTCTAATAGTAGACCAATGGCCTGAGCATTAAGCAATTGACAAAGAGACAGTTATACCCCACACACTATGATTTTTCTATGCAGATACATTTTATATATCAACCAATCGATGCTTGAAAATATAGAGACAACAACCAAACATTTATATAATATAATAGTCATCCAGGGAAAATATATGACCTATATACCCGAGAGTTTGAGACTCCTGAATTCATGGAGCTCTCCCTTCGAGGAGAAAATAATAAGTCACACTTAGGCATCACATAGAACATAGAGCTTGTAGGATTCTTCAACGGAGTGGATGTGTCCATCAAGGAAACTTAGTCCATTGCTCGACAGGGACTAAGCTTCCATGCAACACCTGTTTTATTAAGCATTCACTCCATTGGCCCTCCACCACTTCTTAACATATTTCATTTACCCCCCTTTCCTCTTAACGTGTATCAACAACCAAATGTCATGTGAACGTCGATTCATAGGTAATGAAATGTCATGTGAATCTCGATGTATCGGAAATGAAACGCAATCTGACCCTCGACACATCGACAATGAAATGTAATATGAACCCCGATGTATTGGTAATGTAAAGTCTTTCAAATTTTCGATGTATTGATAATGAAACAACTTTCAAACTCTGACAAGGATTAAATGGTAAAGGATTGAAACATGGTTTCAAGGCAATAAATATATATTTTTAATGGCTAAATAAAGAATGGGTACATGTTGGAGTTTCAAAAAGGCATATGAAGACAAACATTGGAGTTTAAAAATGGAATATAAGGACAAATATGAGGTGGCAAGAGGGGTCCTCATGAACCAGATGACCCCTCTCTTTTAAAACATTCCTATATTCTCCTCCCACGTCATTTCATTCGCTTGTCGACATGTTGAAAAGATAAAAGGATTATTAATGTTGATATGTTGGCAAGCAAAAACGATTGTGAACGCCGATAAATGTCAGCCCCTTAAACTTTTTCGACTCCATTTTATATGTCGACATCTGAACGAAAAAGATGATTAAGACCCGATTCATTGAAGGAAGGATGGATAAACTGTAAGGATAGATTTTAACTGAAGTTCATGAAGTTGGATGAGAATGAAAGCATTGGTAGGCGTGCCAAAGAAACTTGGGGCGTATTACCCGAGAAATTTTCAGGGGTGTAACATAGTGCACGGGAAAAACCTAGTTCCCAGTGTTGTTTTTTCCATAATGTTTGACCTCGAACTCCATTTTTCATGTTCCTTATACCGCTGTGTTGCACGCACACAAAAACCTCCCAATTTTCCTTTCTTAGTGTCTCTTTAAGATAAGAAATTGGCCCCCCATTCAAAATTTTCCTATCAGAACCCCCACTCTCCCTCTCTCGTGCGAATGGCTATGCCCAAGTTTTCCTCTCGCTCTCCTCGCTCTACCATTTCTAGTTCTCTTCAGATCATTTTAACCTGTATATTCACACTTTAGCAAGTTCCCTCTTCCTACGTCGATACATAACGTATTGGAAAACACATCCTTCTTCCACAGTCACATTTGGCGCGCCATTGATTTCTTCACCTATACATAGGCCACCATCCTTCGAACTTGACTAATGTGCCGACGTGCTTCTGCTAAACCTCACTACGCACATTCTTATCATCGACGAAGTGCGTGTGATCAACGCTGACATATTAGTAGTGTCCACGCGATTATATTTTCCATGCGCAGGCCTTTCATCTACTAACTTCCTTCCACTCACGTCGATGAATCACATATCAACAACACTCTCCCCTTTCGCTTCACACCTTCCTTCTGAGGCCTATTTCATCCTCCTCCTAGCTTGGATCCTTCTTGCTACGCTCATCAATCAATCTTTTTACATTCCCAATGATTAAGCTCTCAACGCCTAATTAGATCACTGGTCATTGATTGATTACTATGCATGACCCACTTCATATTGCACTCGTAATCGAGTTTTTATGTGTTACCAGTAGCTTGTATTCACATACCATACCAAGTTGTTTACTTTACGTCTCTTGGTTCTACGACTAAAACGTGATTGTGAAAGTACCATTTAGCATCAGATGGTTAACCGTGACATCTGTTAGTCTTGCGCTGGCTTTAAGATGCACCTTGGAAGAAATTTGGTCCTTTCAGCTCCTAAACTATGGCACATGAACTTACATAATTGAACTTGGGTGAAGCAACATCAAAAGCGGGACTCAAACTTTCATTAAAAAATGACTTCGAGCACAATTTTTCGACTTCTTTCAAAGTGAATTTTTCTTTCTGGAAATAGTCCAGACGTGGTTTTTGTCATTACGATTCCAACACAACTAACATAATCAAAATCCGAGATCCATAAGTGCCAGAATGATCACCAATGGTTTCTCGTCAAGAAATCCTCGTTAACTGTGACCTTCGTTAAACATGAGTCTATTTAAAGAATTGAATTAATTTGTAAGGTATCTCACTAGAATCCCCTCCTTGTGCTCTTTGCGTTGCAAAAACTGACACCTCAATCAAAATCATATGAGAAAGTTATGGACTTTCGTACTCAAGCTCTTGTTGTTTCTCGCCAGTAAAAGGGCACTTAGAAAGTTTTCGATTTTGTTTTTCCCATGAAGAAGGAGTTCCTTTGATGAGCCTCGGTTCATACCAAAGGATTTTCCACAAACTCCTTCAAAAGTTCCCACAAAATCCTCCTAATCAATTCGAAGGATTTCCCATTAGCTCCTCCAAATTGATTTAGAGGAGTTCACATTAACTCCTTCGAATTGATTGAGAGGAGTTCCCATCAACTCCTCTGAATCAATTTGGAGTATTTCCCTTTAACTCCTCCAAAATTTTGGAGGAGTTCCACTCAAATCCTCCGAAATTTCAGAGGAGTTCCCATCAACTCATTCGAATCAATTCGGAGGAGTTCCCATTAACTCATCCAAAATTTCGGAGGAGTTCCCCTCAACTCCTCTGAATCAATTTGGAGGAGTTCCCATTAAATCCTCCAAAATTTTGGAGGATTTCCCCTCAACTCCTCCGAAATTTTAGAGGAGTTCCCATCAACTCCTCCAAAATTTCGGAGGATTTCCCATCAACTCCTCCAAAATTTTGGAGGATTTTCCATTAACTCCTCCAAAACCCACAAAAATGTTGTTCGTAAATTGGCCATAACTTTTGACTCGGGTGTCCGTTCTGTGCTTTCTTTATACTGTTGGAAATTTATTTTCAAGATATAAAACTTTATAGTCATATCATTTGAGAAATTACTTACATATTTTATACATATTTTTGTATTAAGGTCTGACATCTTGTTAACAACCCCTGAGAAGATGACGTCTCAATCAAGGGAAGAGGAACCAATAACTGAACTTGGGCACGCACATATGAACTCTCACTTAGTTAATATTTAAGTTCTATGGTTTCAAATGTGTAGTTCTAATAGTGTATTTTGAAGGATATTCTTTGGTCACTCATCCACTACATGTTGAATGGGGCCACGTACCAATGTCGAGAGGAGGTCGTACTCAACATCCTCTCAATGTGATCTACAACCAAGTACAACAAAGAAACACTAATAACAACTGTAGCAGTGGAAAAGGAGCAACAAAGGGAATCTAATTCAAATGGTTGAAGAGGAGGTCCAAACCCCATGATGATCAACCGCCAAACTTGACAAGTAAGGTGTTCCAATGTCCAAACCAGTCGTTACGGTGGAGGAGAGGCGTACTGTAGCCGAAATTTATGATGGCCCACCAGCACTAGAAGACAAATTTGAAATAAAACCACCATATTGGTTCCCTCATCATCACAAATATAATAAGGCCAAACGCCGGTAGGCGAAAGGTCATGGAGGAAGGCGGAAGGCCAAGGATCATATTGAACCTAAGTAAATACTAGAATTGAACCCAAAGAAGGGGATTTTTTCCCTTCAAACATTGTACATTTATGAACTATTATAGGAAGACAATGTCAAATAAAATTGAGGAGCCACTCCTTGGAGCTTGGATGTACTATTGTTGAAATTCTTAATATTGAGAATCCCTTAGGGCCAACTTTTGATAGAGATGAAAACTCACGTGTTGTTGTTTTGCTGCGAACTATTTCAAGAAGAATGTATGTTGTTCACATGGGATGTAAGAACACATTTGCTGATAAACTATTTCGATGTAATCTATCTTGATTTTACAATTTTGTGATTCTTTCTTATGTTATTTGTCCTGAGCGAATGAGTTATGAATGTATGTAGAAACATGAACCAGACCTTTTTGGTTATATACTTGTATGCATGTGTTTCTAACTGTGCACCTTCATGATAACTATATGATTGGGGTTTATGCTAGCTTAGTTTCATTACAACTCATTTTGTTACGATAATATGCTCCTGGCTAAGATATGATATATTAGAAGTAGATTGGATTCCTGCATTTATATAGTTTTCATCTATATTTTCCATTTGCATAACCATCCATCATTCACCTTCATCGGTGGATCAGGCCACAACTGGTAAAACCAAAACTAGAATGACCGTCGTGCCATAATCCAGATGGGTTCCCTATTCCAAATGGTGAGAGGTATAATTGGGACTTCTTACTAGGGGTAACCTCTACTGTTGAGAAAGAGCGATTTCAGACCCGTCAACATGTTGGAAATGTCTCATTGAGATCTACGATTTATATGTTACAGGTTTTAGGATATTCATCACCATTTGTTTCATATTTTCAAATTTTAATATTGGTGCACCTATAATAACCCAGGAACCTGATAAGACAACATTTCGATGAAGATGTCTGTGGAATCATCATTAGAGGGACCCAAGCTTCAACTCAGGGAAGTATATCTGAACTTCTTACTCAACAACTAATTGAATTCTCAATGTTTAAATGCACCTTTTTAAAGTATGTTTTGAAGTATTATATTGGAAACTCAGGTATTTCATGATAAATGGCACCCAGGTATCAATACTTAAAGAGGACCATAATCGGGAATCTATATACATAATGTATGTAGAGCTGGACTACATAAACACAGATGCTATGCGTTAGGACAAGGAGGATCCGCTAGTACACAACATTGTCTCCACAAATGTTATCTACAATAAAGGATGACATACCAACACATGAGCGACAATCAACAAACAAGAATCAATCTCAAATCACAGAGGATGAAGTACAAATATCATGGTAGGTAAGGTCCAAGCAAAGAGGCAAATGAGACCCATGTTGTGCAAATTATTGACCACATTGTATAAGGCAAACTAGGGCCAAAATCCATGATGGCCTACAAGCACTAAAAGACATTCAAAATGTGAATGTACATGATGTAGGAGATAGTCAAGTATGAACATTTCTATTGTTAGTATTTCTTCATCATTCCATAGAGGACAGGGATAAAAAGTTCGCATATGGAAGGTCAAGAGTTAGGAAGGTGAAAGGCCAATAATCAGGGTGAATTTGAATATATAGAGTGATTGTATTCTAATTTAGGTATTTTGGTTCTTGGAGATTTCATGTACTAGTTATGGAACTTTAATGAGGAGAAGTCTTCTTTTCCAAGCTATTTTATGAAGAACTCTTATTCTTGTGTTGCACCCATTATGGACAATTCTGCTACTTTTTGTTTAACAATATAGTTGTGTAAGAATGTATCTCACATTGTAGACTATTCTTATGTGTGGTTGCTACATTTTTATTTTCTATTCTTCAAAAAATATTTGTTTAAATTTGTGAACATAGGGTTGTAAACGATTGTTTCAATGCTATACTATTCTAGGTTTGCAATCATTAACCCATCTTCTTGTTTTTTCTCGGTGTGAACTATTTCGCAAGCCGTTTATAGGAGCATGTATGGTTCTATGTTTTCTTTTTGGTTGCCATTAGTTTCATTTAGACACATGCATTTACTGATGGATTACCGAGAGGGGGGGTGAATTAGTAATAGAGCAATTTAATCCTTTTTAACTATATAATCCAAGTGTTATATCAATGAAGCATTATCATCCAATAACTGCATAGTAAATAATCAATGAACAAATGAACAAACATACACATACATAGTACACCAGTGTTTTATGTGAAAACCCAAATCGGGAGAAAACCACAAAATGCTTTTTCTTATATGTCTTGAAGAATTACATTCATTGGAAGCACCAACTTCCTTTGTTTTCCAGCTGCAACTGGAAGGAGGCTCCAACCCCCTCGTTTCTCAAGCTACAACCTGAGGGAAGCTCCAACTCCCCAATTCTCTGGCTACAACCAGAAGGAGGCTACAACGCCCTATGTTCTTCGACTACAATCGGAAGGTGGATACAACCACCTGTCCTTGCGTTGTCCTGCCACCTTGAAGTAGAAGTAGAATGATGGAACCACTATCAACCTATCACTGTGAGATATACCGCTGTAAACCTGTACCGATAAATCTGAACCATGCATCAACTTGTACCTCAACCTGTAATCAACCTATACCATAAACAAGTGCATCAACCATGCACCAACCTGTACCAAATAACCTGTAATCAACCTGTACCATAAAAAAGTGCATCCAAGCATGTACCAAGTATGTACCAATCATATGTCAACTACTCATCAACTATGACTCATCAATATGTACCAACATCATCAACTATACACCTCATGTATGTGCTAACTCATCAACTACTTGTCTCAACCATGTACTCAACATGTACCTCAACCAAAAGCCCTCATCAATTTCATCATCCAAATCTGATTTGTAGCTATGTAATAGACCTAGTTTATATGATCAAATTCATGCAAACCTTCCTTATCTTCAACAACAAGAGACTAGCATTTTCATCAAACTTTTCTTTAGTCTCACATGCCTAGTTTTGGATTAGTCAACAACCCTAACTTAAAGTAATCATAAATTTGTAATTGTAATGTATAAATATTTGAAAATGATACACCAATTTTCTTAAGTGTGTTTCATGCAATTCCTCCAGGTGTCACTACTTGGAACCTCTCAGAAAAGAAGTTATAGCAAAAATGGTATACCTTGCTGAATTCTGGCTTATTCTAGAGAGCAACCTTGTAGAGAGTGTCCCACATGGAATATTTGTTGAATTTACCTGAAACTGTTAAAAATAATACTATAGACTATACCCTAACCAACACATTTGGTTTCACTGAATTTGGATCTGTTATGAAGAAGTTATGACATTTTTACCTGAAACACCTGTTTTTGACTAGTTTCAAGACTAGCCACAAACCCTATTTTCCACGGAGTGTAACTCCAAAAATAAAATGACCCACAAGCTGATTTTTTTACCATAGATACTTGGATATGTTTTCTCAATGGCATAGAAAATTCACGGTCTGAATCATTATATAAAAAATGTTATACCGAAAATGGTGAGAAGACCTGTAAATAACATACCTTAGAAAGCACCATCAAAATAATTTATCCTTCCTTGAATTTCAGCCTTCTTTTCTTCACATTCCCTCAGAATTTCGGCTTAGATATCTTTGGTTACCTCAGACACCTATATATATTCAATATTCTCAAGTGTTTTTAAAATGAGAGAGCCTTGCCTCTTATTTATACTCTCCAAGTGGCTTCCTTAAAAACATCTTCTAGGTCACTTGGTCCCACTTTCCTTATTTTAGGGTTAACCCACTTCTAATTTCTCCATTAAATTTATTACTGAAATAATTTATTTTGTATTCACTTTGAATTATAATACACTCATTAATTCACTTTATTATTTACCTTTTAAAATCTCTTAAACCACTTTGACTACTTTGACCTTTTAGGGCTTCTAGATGACATATGAGGGTCCTCCAACTTCGTAAGGCCATAAATCTCAAACCGTGAGGAGTTATGTGACATTCCACATACCACTGGAAATGGAAAGACATGTACTATCCATATAGAATATTATTATTTGAAAATATATCATAAATCATACCGTTATCCATCAAACAAACTTGGGTCCATTACCCAAACCTAGGGTCTCCAACTTCTCATGGCCATAACTCTCTAACCGTGAGGACTTATGTGACGTTCCACATATCATCGGAAATGGAATGACAAGAACTATCCATATAGGATAATTTACCTGACAAATTCATTGTCCTTCATCTCATTATTCCACAATTAATCATCGGTTCTCTTACTCCGCAAAGCGTCTTTCCATGAGAGATTTCACCATAAGGGGACCACTTTGGAGTTCATCCATCTTTACTTCTTATCAACCATGACAAGAAAATAATGAGTCATATTTACATCAAACAATATTGGGTCCATTACCCAAACCTTTGTGCCGCGGGGCTTTCTTCAAGGGTTGACATCAATGAAAACCAACCTTAATCAATAATCTCCCCCTGGAACCATGCCTCTATTCTTTGTATCTGATAAATTTTCCTTTGTCCTTTGCATATGATAAATCTGCTCCCCCTGGAACCATGCCTCTGTCCTCTACATCTGATACATCTCTTCCCCTTTGTCATCAATGGCAAAGGTATCTTTCCATCCGGGGCTTCTCCCCCTGACTGAACTGACCTCTTATGGTGCTTCCTCGTGTACATCTAAGACATATAAGAAAAGCATTCAAAAATCATTCATTTTGGAGTAGAAATAACTCCAAGTATTTGGCGAAGATATTCAAAGGATTCCCGTGGAAGTGGTTTTGTAAAGATGTCTACCACTTGTTCTTTTTTGCCTACATACTCAACTCGGATGTTCTTTTCTGCAACCTATTCCCGTAGAAAGTGATACTTGATTGGAATGTGCTTCATCTTGGAGTGCATCATCGGTTTTTTTGAGATATTTATGGCACTTGTATTATCACAATATATTGGAGTGGGCTCATCATACTCAACCTGTATATCTGTCAAAGTTTTTTTCATCCAAAGAACCTGTGTACAACATGCTGTTGCTGCAATATACTTTGCCTCGGCTATAGATAGAGATACTGATGATTGTTTCTTTCTTAGCCATCATACCAAACACTCACCTAAGTAGAATGTTGCTCCAATGGTGCTTCGTCGGTCATCAATACAACCTGCCCAATCTGCATCTGTGTAGGCAACACGTGATAGATCTTTTCCTTTTGGATACCATAATCCAAACTCTTCTGTTCCTTTGAGATATCTGAAAATCCTCTTACTGCTAATATATGTGATTCCTTTGGTGTTGCTTGAAATCGTGCCACCTGTCCAACCGCTTGCATTACATCTGGTTTGGATGCTGTCACATATAGTAAGCTGCCAATCATTGACTTGTATTGCCTCTGAACTGTAGACTTCAAATCATCATCTTTGCTCAACTTAGAACTGGTTTGCATGGGAGTGATAACTGGTTTGCAATCTTCCATTTCGAACCTCTTTAGCATTTCTCTGATATACTTGGTTTGAGAAATAAAAATTCCTTGGTTGCTTTGACGTATCTGAAGTCCCAGAAAGAAGGATAGTTCTCCAAGTAACGACATTTCAAATTCATTCTGCATGTCTTTTGCAAATTTCTGGCTTAACCTATCATCATCGCTACCAAAAATAATATCATCAACATAAAATTCAATTAATAAAATATTACCTTGACTTACCTTGATGTAGAGGTTGTTTTCTGCACTTCCTTTTCTGAACCTTGCTTGCTGTAGATACTTATCCAGTCTGGAGTACCATGCTCTAGGAGCCTGTTTTAGACCATACAATGCCTTCTTTAATTTACATACATAGTCTATGTTCTCTGACAAATGAAATCCTTCTGGTTGTTCAGTGTAGACTTCTTCTTCAAGTTCCCCATTTAGAAAAGCTAATTTTATGTCCATCTGATACACTTTAACATTTTTGGAGCATGCATAAGCTAAAAGTAAACGGATTGCTTCCATTCTGGCAACTGGGGAAAATGTCTCTTCAAAGTTGATTCCTTCAATCTGTGCATATCCTCTACATACCAATCTAGCTTTGTTCCTTGTAACCTGTCCATCTTCATTCAATTTATTCCTGAAAACCCATTTTGTGTCGATCACATTCTTATTCTTTGGTCTTGGAACCAATTCCCAAGTGTCATTTTTCTCTATTTGATCCAATTCTTCATCCATGGCTTTATTCCAAAATTCATTCTTGCTGGCTTCTTCAAAATAGTTTGGTTCAATTGTAGATAAGAGTGCTAGGTGTGTTTGTTCTGGTGAATAGATTTTTCTTCTAGTCTCAACTCCTGCATCTTTGTTTCCAATAATCTGATCTGAAGGATGATTCTTTTGTACTTGTTTGCTAGGTGTCTTTGGAGATACTTTCTGAACTTGCTCTTCTGCTTCTGTTGGATTCTCTTCATCTTCATCTTCGTCTTCTACTTCTTTTTCATCTTTTTCTTTGAAAAGTTGTTCCATTGATTTGTTTTCTTCTTCCTTTGATTCTGGTCTGCCTGTTTCATCAATTGTTACGTTGATGCTTTCCACAACTTTGTTCAATATTAGATTGTAACACTTGTGTGCTTTCCTTGTACTTGATTAACCAAAAAGTATTCCTTTGTCCACAGGAGAGTCAAACTTTTCCATTCTGCCATCTTCTCTTTTGGTGTAGCATTTGCTTCCAAAAACTCTGAAGTGCTTCACATTTGCTGGTCTTCCTTTCCATAGCTCGTAGGGGGTTTTATTAGTGTTGTTTCTGAGCATTACTCTGTTTTGAATGTGAACAGATGTATGCATTTCCTATGTCCAAAATACATCTGTCAATTTGGAATCCATTATCATTATTCAAGCCATTTATTGTACTATCCTGTTCTTTCTTTCAGCAACTCCATTCTGTTGAGGTGTCCTAGCAACGAAGAATTGCCTTTTTAATCCATGACTGCTACATTAGTCCATAAATTCCTTTGAAGTGAACTCTCCTCCATTATCAGATCTCAAACATTTGATTCTTGAATCCATATCATTTTCAACCATTTCTTGTAGATCTTGAAGTTTTCAAAATCTTCTGACTTGTTGTTGAGAAAGCAAACTGCAGTCATTCTTGTATAATCATCAACTAATAACATAAAGTATTTTTTACCTTTTAAGCCCTTTGTTGTAGTTGGTCAAACTAGATCAGTGTGCACAATTTACAGTGGTCTTGTTGTTGAATATTCCTTTGATTTGAACTTGGTCTTTGTTTGCTTTCCTTTTTGAAAATGCTTGCATAAAGTGTTGGTTGGTTTCGTGATCTGGAGCATTTCTCTTTTGATGACTTTGACAAGGTTATCAAAATGCATGTGACCCATTTTTCTATGCCATAGCCAACTTTCATCTTCCTTTCCTAGAAAACACTTTTCATTTCCATTTTCACTTAATAGGTATATATTGTTTGAAGTTCTTGTAGCTGTACCGACCAACTTCCCTGAACCTTCTTTTCTTATCTCACACTTTTCTGAATCGAAAGTAAGTTTATAACCTTGGTCACACATTTGGCTCACACTTAGAAGATTATGTTTCATATCTTCTACCAGTAGAACATTTTGTGCCTTTTCATTCTTGTTCCCAATTCAGATTGTGCCTTCTCTAATGATTTTGGATGAATTATCATTTTCGAAGGAGGCTGATCCATTTTTTTCTTCTTGTAATGTAATAAATTTGTCTTTATCACCTTTCATGTGTTTTGAACATCCACTATCAACATACCAACCATGTTTCTTTTGCTTAGCTTGTAGAGCGACTGTGCATTCTTCATTGTTATACTGATCTTGCTTTCTTATCCATGTCGTTTTCTAAGGTTCTTGTCTGTGACTGTTGTTATTCTGTTGAGGTTCTTTAGGAGGGACAGTCATTCTGCAATGCTTGACCATGTGTTCAAAATTGTTACATTTGTAACATTCCACTTCAGTGCTCAAAGATTCAAACATATTGTAACTTCTTCTTTATGTGTCACTAGGTCTCTTTGAATAATCCCTTTGTGTATAACTCTCAAAGTTGTTACTATTCCTGTTGTTAGCTCTGGAATTTATAGTTTTATGCCCAAAATTATTACATGCATAACATAAACCAAAAAATATAGTTTGATACCTGAGAGTTGAAGATCTTCTAAAAGGAGGTGCTCTTATGAATCCTTCTTCTTCTTGAGGCCTATCTGTTTGTTGTTGATTCTGAAATCTGAATCTTCTTGGTGGAGGAGTGTCCCTGTAATATTCCTTGTATATCTTCCTATCCTCTTTGATTGTTTCTTCATAGCTCTTTGGATTTGTTTCTTGCTCTGTTGTTTTGGAGCTTGATCCTTTTTCTGTCTAATTGTATTCTAGTCCGGACTTGTCAAGATGAGATTTTTGACTGTTGATAATGTCATCCAGAACTTTTGAGCTATTCTACATATTTTTCTTTTGAATATCCTTTCTTAGTGTGACAACCTCTGCTTCCAAGTTTCCAATGATCTTGTCATTTTCTTCTAGTTGTTCTTTGAGTGCTTCTTCAATTCTTTTTTCTTCTTCTATTTGAACCTTCAATTTTGTGATCATTTGTTCTAGTTCTCGAGTGTCATTTTTCTTGTCTAGTTCTGCTTGTAGTTTCTTGTTTTTCTTCTTTTCTCTTCTGACAACTTCTATGGCACACATTAATTCTTCTCGATAGTCAACTTCTGCCTCTTCAATTTCTTCTTCGATTTCTTCACATTCTTCTTCAACTTCTTCATATTCTTCTTCGGAGTCTTCTTTGTTAGAGTCTTTTACTGCCATGAATATAACTCTTCCTGTCTCATTGTCACTGACTTCATCTTCATCTGATGATGAGATGTCTTTTTTGGTTTATAATATTTTCTTGAAAACTTTCTTTGTAGTTCTTTTGCCTTTATATGTGTGTTTTCCTTTTGAGTAACCTTCATCATTTCTCTTTTTCTTATGAGGACATCTGTTAGCAAAATGAATAATACCATCACAATTAAAACAAATTAAAGGGAGATTAACTCTATACCTACCGTTGGTTCCCTTGTTCAGTCTTTTAACGAAGTTGGCCACTTCTTCATCATCTTCCGAGGCGTCACTGTTGCTGCTATATTCTTCTTGTTCCTTTTTCTTTTTCTTTGATCTTTTGGATGCCTTGAAGGCTACTTCCTTTACATCTAGATTTTCCTGCTCAGTTCTCATTTCATATGCTGTGAAGATTCCATGCAGTTTGTCCATGCTTATTGAGTCCATATATGATCTTTCTTCTAGTGCTGATATCTTAGGGCTGAATCTCATAGGAAGAGATCTTAGTATCTTTTGAACAATTACAGATTCTTCAATTTCTTCTCCCAATCCTATGATTGCATTCACTATTTCATCAACTTGTAAGAAGTAGGCTGCGATATCTTCATCTTCCTTCATTTTTAGTTGTTCGAATTGACCTCTGTAAGTCTGAAGCTTTCTTGCTTTGACTTTTGTATCTCCTTCATAAATATTTTGAAGCTTGTCCTTAATCTCTTTAGCGGATTTACAGTGTGCAACTTTGGTGAATACCGTATCATGAGACCATTCAAAAGTGCATTTGTGGCTTTGGAATTATTCTCACCGAGTTTTACTACTTTGTCATTTGTTGGTGGAATTGCTGGTGCTGTGTATCCATCTAGAATTGATTGCCAAACTTGAAATCCCTGTGCCTGTATATATGTCCTCATCCTTATGCTCCAAAAAACATACTTCTATCCATCAAACTGTGGTATTCCATTTTTATATCAGTTGGTACTCTCCATGATCTACCTTTCAGTGGTTAAACTGATTTCTGAAGGAACCTGCTCTGATACCAATTGTTGGATTACTGAGAGGGGGGGTGAATCAGTAATAGAGCAATTTAATCCTTTTTAACCATATAATCCAAGTGTTATATCAATGAAGCATTATCATCCAATAACTGCATAATAAATAATCAATGAACAAATGAACAAACATACACATACACAGTACACCAGTGTTTTACGTGGAAACCCAAATCGGGAGAAAACCAACTTCCTTTGTTTTCCATATGAAACTGGAAGGAGGCTCCAACCCCCTTGTTTCTCAAGCTACAACCTGAGGGAATCTCCAACTCCCCAATTCTCTGGCTACAACCAGAAGGAGGCTACAACCCCCTATGTTCTCCGACTACAACCGGAAGGTGGCTACAACCACCTGTCCTTGCCTTGTCCTACCACCCTGAAGTAGAAGTAGAATGATGGAACCACTGTCAACCTGTCACTGTGAGATATATCGTTGTAAACCTGTAATGATAAATCTAAACCATGCCTCAACCATGCATCAACCTGTACCATAAACAAGTGCATCAACCATGCACCAACCTGTACCAAATAACCTGTAATCAACCTGTACCAAATAACCTGTAATCAACCTGTACCATAAACAAGTGCATCCAAGCATGTACCAAGTATGTACCAATCATGTGTCAACTACTCATCAACTATGACTCATCAATATGTGCCAACATCATCAACTATACACCTCATGTATGTGCTAACTCATCAACTACTTGTCTCAACCATGTACTCAACATGTACCTCAACCAAAAGCCCTCATCAATTTCATCATCCAAATCTGATTTGTATCTTTGTAATAGACCTGGTTTATATGATCAAATTCCTACAAACCTTACTTATCTTCAACAACAAGAGACTAGCATTTTCATCAAACTTTTCTTTAGTCTCACATGCCTAGTTTTGGATTAGTCAACAACCCTAACTTGAAGTAATCATAACTTTGTACCTGTAATGTATAAATATTTGAAACTGATACACAATGTTATTCAATGTGTTTATGAAATTCCTCCAGGTGTGACTACTTGGAACCTCTAAGAAAAGGAGTTATAGCAATAATGGTATACCTTGCTGAATTCTGGCTTATTCTAGAAAACGACCTTGTAGAGCGTTCCCTGCATAGAATGTTTGTTGAATTGATCTGAAACTATTACACAACATACTACAGATTGTACCCTAACCAACACATTTGGTTTCACTAAATTTGGATCTGTTATGAAGAAGTTATGACATTTTTACCCAAAACACCTGTTTTTGACTAGTTTCAGGACTAGCCACAAACCCTATTTTCCACGGAGTGTATCTCCAAAAATAAAATGACCCACAAGCTGAATTTTTTACCACAGATAATTGGATATGTTTTCTCAATGGAATAGAAAATTCATGGTCTGAATCATTATAGAAAAAAATTTATAGCGAAAATGGTGAGATGACCTGTAAATAACATACCTTATAAAGCACCATCAAAAGTATTTATCCTTCTTTGCATTTCGGCCTTATTTTCTTCACCTTCCCTCATAATTTCAGATTAGATATCCTTGGTTACCTCAGACACCTATAGATATTCAATATTCTCAAGTGTGTTTAAAATGTGAGAGCCTTGCCTCTTATTTATACTCTCCAAGTAGCTTCCTTAAAAACATCTTCTAGGTCAGTTGGCCCCACTTTCCTTATTTTAGGGTTAACCCACTTCTAATTTATCCAGTAAATTTATTATTGAAATAATTTATTTTGTATTCACTTTGAATTATAATATAGTCATTACTTCACTTTATTATTTACCTTTTAAAATCTCTTAAACCACTTTGACTACTTTGACCTTTTGGGGCTTCTAGATGACATATGAGGGTCTTCCAACTTCGTAAGGCCATAACTCTCAAACTGTGAGGAGTTATGTGACGGTCCACATACCACTAGAAATGGAAAGACATGTAATATCCATATAGAATAGTATTATCTGAAAATATATCATAATTCATACCGTTATCCATCAAACAAACTTGGGTCCATTGCCCAAACCTAGGGTCTCCAACTTCTCATGGCCATAACTCTCTGACCGTGAGGAGTTATG
Source organism: Picea mariana (assembly GCA_032191745.1). Classification (NCBI taxonomy): domain Eukaryota; kingdom Viridiplantae; phylum Streptophyta; class Pinopsida; order Pinales; family Pinaceae; genus Picea; species Picea mariana. Next base: position 91,612 of record JASDQU010307005.1, on the reverse strand, counting down.
TGACGTTCCACATACCACCAGAAATGGAATGAAAATCAATATCCATCTGGGATAGTTTACCTGACAAATTCATTGTCCTTCATCTCATTATTCCACAATTAATCATGGGTTCTCTTACTCCACAAAGTGTCTTCCCGTGAGGGCTTTCACCATAAGGGGACCACTTTGGAGTTCATCCATATTTACTTCTTATCAACCATGAAAAGACAATAATGAGTCATATTTACATCAAACAATCTTGGGTCCATTACCCAAACCTTTGTGCTGCGGGGATTTCTTCAAGGGTTGACATCAATGACAACCAACCTTAATCAACATTTACATCTTATATTAATTTCATTTCATTCTTTAGCTTAGAAACCATGACCAATGGACCTGGTCGCAACCGGTAAACCGCAAAACCATTAATGGTTGTCGTGCCAAAATTCGGATGGGTTCCCTATTCCAATTGGTGTGAGATATAATTGAGACTTCTCACCGGGGTAACCCTTGTTGTTGATTAAGGTCACACAAATTGCATCAACACGTTATTGGTTGTCTCAAATTCAAGTTTATGAGATAATAAAAAAACTTTTCCAAACCTCATTGCTTGATATCTTAGGTTTTAACTCTTGAATTATGGGTTCTTGAACAACCAAACAATTCTCTATATCATCATTAATTGAAATCACATAATTACCCATATAATCATCTTCAACGTATACATGGAATATTTTTAGGTTATTGGAGTCAATAACATTATATGCAAATTTTGCTTCTTGGCACAATCTTCTAGTATGAACTCCAAACTTAGGAACAATTGCATAAGACATATCTAGCTACAAAGTTCCGTTTAAATTTCTTCCATAGGATCTGGATAATAACATGCTATAACATATTGGGACATCTGCTAGAACTACATCGATCATCACATTGTTTGATGGGATTTGAGATAGATTCACTACTAGATCCTTAATCATCCCTATACATTTAACCTTTTTTGAGTCAATTGTATAGAAATATTTGTATGGTATGGTAATATCCATCCCTAGTTTGTCCATAATATCTTTAGGCATGAGATCATGTGATGCACCAGAGTCCAACATGCAATTATGAAATAAATGATCATGAACTATCAATATAGAAAGGTGGTGTCATATTACTTTTCTCTTCCAAATGTGGACTGACCATCACTTGTATTGGAGAATCATCCTGCAAATTGATAGTATCAATGTGAACTACACGAGAAAAAACACTTATGAACCCTGCGAGATTGTCTTTGAAAGCAGGAATTTTAATAAGTTCCACTAAAGGAATAGACACTTTAATTTTATTCAATTCATTTATTAAGTTGAATATATTAGAATTTGAGTTTTGTGACTCATTTTCGTTTGCTCCTAAAGAAATTCCCTTTTCATTAATTTTTTGCTATGTATTCTTCCCTACATCTAAATTTTCTTTAGTGGGTTTAGGAATAGTTGGTTGTAGTTTTACTTACCAATTTTCTGTTAACAATTATGGCCTAAGCTCATACGTGTGTTTTAATTTTGCTTGTAAAAAAAAAAAACTATATTAGGTAGACCATAAATCCTCAACCTCCTCTTGTGATGTTTTAGAGAACTGATTATTAATACTCAAGGATTCTTGATAATCCTCTTGAGTCAAATGTCTAGGACTTCCTTCTTCTTCCAACCAATTCAACTCCCCTAGTGAATCTTGATCTTCAAACAATTCATGCTCCATCTCAACCATATTTGTAAAATCATCCACATCATTGTTTCTCAAAGGAAGCTGAACTGGAGGATCTTCAACTCTTCTAAGTAATTGAGGGTTGAAAGGTTGCCTATATGGATTTTGGTTTCTAAATTTAAAATTTGGATTTCCTTGACCAACATTTTGAAGTATTTGACCAACAAATTTATTTCCCATTTCAAGCCTTGTGTTTTTGTTAGAGAGTACTCTAATTAACTTGGTCATCTCCTATATCTTGGCATCTCATGAATTTGAAGAGGAAACATAAGCAAGTAATTCCTCATTCTGTTTTTTTCTTTGCAGAACTTTCTTCTTTAATATTAATCTTTCCTGAAGCTTCAATATTACCCTCTATGTACATTGCATCATTTTGCATGTTATCTAAAGTAGTTGACTATCTTTCTCTCAATATCATAGCAAAATCAAGATCATTAGTAGTTGCATAAATAACCTTTGTGGCTACTTGATGGCATCTAATATCCACAAGGATTCTATTATATAGTTTATTAAAACTTTTATTGAATTCCAAAACGATCTCCCCATTTCTTTTCCTTAGAGATGTAAACTCTGTCAAATAATATTTATGATCCATGTTTTCTCCCCATCGATTCATGAAAATTGTTTGAAACAAATCCCAAGAGTGTATTAATTTCATAGGTAAATTATGAAACCATTTTCTATCATCTCCTTCTAAGCTTTGCACAAAAAATCCTCATGTATACTTCTTCATGCTCGATAGCCAAATTATTTGTGCAATCCTAGAAAGATGCAATAGGATCCTCTTTTTATCTCATTCTCTCCATCAAATTTTGGAAATATTTTAAGATAATTTTTTGGCATGTCATGCAAATTTTGAGGAAGTCTAAGGGGCCCATACCTAGAAGCTACCCATGGGTTAACTCTAGGTGGATTAGGAATGTTTGTATGTACCATTATACGTTGAAGAATGCAATTATTGGCTTAAGGGAAATGGGTTTGCAAATAGGAGAAGTTGAGTATATAATAGGTGTTGATTTTCATGTAGTAGATAAAGACAAACTTGAACTTGATAAATCAATTAATGGTTCAATTTTATATAGAGAAAGACAAGTAGGAGTTCTTTGTGGAGTTTTAAAATCAAGATAATTTTCAAAATAATCAGATTTAGGAATATGGATTTCTTCAAGAACAAGATTACCTGAAGATGTACAACCCGCCTTGCGACGTCTATTTCCTCCAGTAACCAAGTTCTCTAGGTTTGACTATACTAGAATGTCTTCAAAAATAGGATGAGACCTAGAATGCCTTCTTTCTCCTTCCAACTTGAGAATTAGAGTTTCTTAGTGAATATAAACTTCTGACATATTTTCTATAAAACCTCAAATCTTGTTGTTTTACTCTTGCTAACTAGCAAAAAGAAAAAGTTTTTCTTTTGTCATTTCCGAGGGAATAGAAATTTGAATCTTCATTCCTTGAAAATGATGACAAAAAAATGTTGTTCCTTGATATGTTCTTGGCTAGGGAACAATGTCGAGGCACCCTATGGAGGTAAAGTAACCTCCTTGCTTTAGGTTATAATGAAAGAATCCAACAGCTAAAGGAGGTAACCCTCAAATAAAGATGTTTTAGTTAAGATTTCTCCAATAAATTGAAGAAAGATGACATTTTTCAACAAACTCAAACTAATTAAGGAAAGTTTATACAATGATTGGAGAAATAATAAAATAAACACCAAGATTTTTAAACAATCCTCCTCATTTAATGAGGACACCATATTCCCCATTCAACCAATTTTTATAAAATCATTGAAAGAAAGATAAAAGAACACAAATTTCTCTAAAATAATATTGCTCAAGGAAAATCCTAAATTAAAGAAAACAAACAATAAATTATATTTAGAATACACATTCCTAAATGCTCATAGAAATAAAACATATTGGGCATACATTCAAATGAATACGACATACGATTGATTATAAACATTCAATACAACTTCCATGCAAAATCTAATTCATCTTTGTTTTCAACATAATTCAATAATAAATACTATCAATTATCAATATGATAATACATATATCTTCAAATCCACATTTAATGTTATCAATATTCATTACAAGAATCAACATGTGTAAAATTCCATCCAACTATTGATATATTAGAAGTTTGAGAAATACAAAATAAAAAATATTGAGAATAAATCTCTAAAGATTTCTTGATTCAAAATATGAAGTTTTTTTGAAAATGCTTAAACAACATAAACAAAGAATATAAAAACTTAAGTGAAATACAAATTCAATTACAAAGTACTAATTGAAAGAGGGATGAATCCTTAGGAAACTCAAATAGACTATAAAATCCTATAACTTTTACCATAGTTTTTTCCCATTATGATTGATGTGACTAACAAAAGAGAGTCCTTTTTTTTCCGTCCAAATTTCAATCCTTTATTTGTCTTTATTTCTTGGTTTTATCCTCATGAAACTTAACCATTTTTTTTTTCCAAATAATGGTTTTCCAAAAATAGTGAAGAGTGGTGCTCATAAATCTTGGAAAACAGTCAATCCCTCCTTATTTTATGCTTGGAATTTGTGTAACTTGTCTATCTATTCATACATTTTTTTTGCCTAAATATGGTTTGAGGTGATGATGTGAAATAAACTTGAGGCACTTGAACTACTATTGGATCTTTGCTTTTTAGTCTAACTATTTTAGCTCATTCATTCCCTTCGGGATATCTAAATTTAGACATTTTTTTTGCAACAATATCTAATTCCATAAAAAGATCAAAAGAAGCAGGTGGTAAACTCTAATGTAAATTTGCAACATTATTCAAAAGCCTGAAATGAAGTGAAAGCTGATCAAATATCAATTTTCCTTTGAGTGGGCTAGTAACATCCATAAATTGTTCAATGTTGTTTCTTTGTTTAATTAATGCCTCATTATATACCTCATAATTGTAAAATCAATTATCATATGTCCACAGAGAAGGTAATCATAGCTTGGATGATGGATTAAAATTGTCCTTGAAATACTAACCATGTTGACTGACTGCATTACACTTGTTTTTTGTTGTTAGTATTAAGTTTCTCTTTGTGTGTACTTCACTAACTGCCATGATCACATAAGTTCAATCTTTGACACCCAAAGAAACTAACTTAGATTGAGTTCTACTATTCAAAAAATTAAATACCTCCTTCACCACTTGAGCTTTATCCCATAACTATATCCAAGATTTGTTGATCTCAATCTATACTCGTCATTATAAGATTTCAATTTGTCATACAACATCAAAATGACCCCTAATATTTTCCATTATCAATATAATTTGATCCCAAATTACATGTTTTGCTCCAACTAGAAATTTATTTTAAGCTACTCTCCTTTCAACTTCTTTTAATGATTTCTTTAAATCCTTAATTCTCTGAGTGCATTCAACAATAATTTTGTCTCTTTCAGCTAACTACTTATGGCAATCATCAATTATCATATTTATTTGTTCAATTTGTGTTTTCATTTATGCAAATTCTACATTCTTTCACTGTATATTTGATTCAACTTTTGCTAACTCCTTTGAAATTATAGGGATTTGTTTTTTCAAACTCACTATTTTATCTACCTCTGATGCTTCCTTTATAATTTCTACTTATGGGGTAGATACCTTTTGAGCCAAACTAGATGATATTATTGGTTCTTTTATTTTCATTCAAATTTTCAATTTTGTGACCCAATTTGATATTTTGTTGTGGTCAATTATTCCTTTTTCCTTTCGTGCCTCAACGAATTCCTTGGCTTGAATATGCTCAGATGTTGGTATATTCAATTTTGACTTTAAGAGCTATATTTTCTTATATTTTTCTTGGATTAAAGATTTAACCACATCTTTATCACTTGGATTTTCTCCGAGAGAAATCACCCTTTCTTCCAAATCACGAGTGTTTACTAGTTAACCTTAATTTGTGAACAACCTTTTCTTATTTTAGCTGATTTTCAAATTTAGTCACCATTCCTATAATCTTCTTGACTGTTGTTGTGGATTGTATCAAATATCTTGACATCATTTTACCAATTTGTTTATGTAATTCTGTTTTGTCACCCACAATCATCTTGTCAAGATTGAATTTAACTTTTGTAGTCTCATATTCATGAGACTTGATTTCTCCTTCAATTTTATTTACCTTTAGTTGTAGAATAGTCATATCAAATGTTCCTTTCTCATAATTGACTAAAGTCAATAATATAGGAGGTTCTAACTCTTGATGACTTGTTTGGGAAAAAATATTTCTTTTGACTTCTTAGACTACTTTTTATTGAAAACTATTTCTGTAAAAACATCGATATCTTTCTGAGTAATTGATATTTCCTTTGAACTCCCCACACCTTGTGAAATTTCATTGTGTGATATTTCATATGGATTAATCTTTGTTGGAATATGAATGATAGAAATCATGGATTTTCCAGGAATCAATCCATTAGCATTTTTGTCTTCCCTTCCTCTGTCTCTTACAAATTTTTTCATCTAATTCTTCTTCTGACTTTGATTCTAAATATATTCTCATTCTTTTGGGAAATGAATCACTTGATTGACTTTCATATTGCTCATTTGGTTCTTTTGTTTCTACCCTCTTTTTGAGCATTTCTGACTTATTAGGAGTCTCTGTTATGAACCCATACCAGATATGAAAATATAATCACCACAAATACTGAATACATAATAGATCCACAAGCAATATAGAAGAAATGACAATATATTATTACCAAACCCTTGAGGTAGGGCAACACCATACAATGGATCCTATTATGGAAGGGATCCTCTCCTGTTCACTTGCCTCTTCGAGGGGGCATCCTCCTATTGAGCTACCGCTCCAAATACAATACTTCTTTTCATGTCTAATTACATTGCTTGAACTCCTTTATATAGTGCTACCATCACCTAAGAACATTCTAGAGGAGTAATCTTCTAGAAGTAGAACCTTCTAAGAAGTCCTCTTACATTTATTATATCTAATTACCCATTTATTATATCTAACTACCATAGTGGGCCTTATTTAATAATATAGTGGACCTAGTCCACCTTACATTGAATGACCTCCACTATTATCACTATGGGCCCTCTGGGCCCCCACACTACCTCTCTAGCTACCTTACATTCCATCCCCCTTATGAAAGCGTTGTCCTCAATGCTTGATGTACAACCATATACCAGGGTCCCATGGATAATTGTGGACCGTAATGCTGAAGAAGACTGAAGAACCAAAGTCCCATGTAGAAAGAAAGTCCACCATGCTGAAGTAGTCCAACCACCATTGTAAGCCCGGGTCCCATGTCCAAGTGCTCATGTGAACTCCCCGTAGAATATTTTGGAACCCAATAACCAACTCCAAATGATGCTCCAAAGACTGACACCTATCATGTGGATCCCAATAAGAAGATCCATCCACATAGCGGAAAATGGTCGTAGCATAATCTGGAAGGAATAATACCACTGTAGAATATGCAGACTGAACGCTGGTAACTAGCTCTTGATGTGGGACCTGTATGTTCTCTACAGAAGGTGGAGTAGAGTCATCAAATAAAATATGGAAGTGGTTGTCATCCCAGAAATGACAACTATCCATATACCAATCATCACAATCGGCCTCA
>JASDQU010307005.1:49354-60305 GCA_032191745.1 Picea mariana | reverse complement strand
AATTGCATAAAGGGCAGTTTCCACTTATGCTCTTCAAAAATATAACAAAGAAAATGGATGTTAGAGAAAGGATATTTTGCACAATCCAAGAAACATTTGTAACAGAGTTACAAGCAGACATAGTACGTGATCTGAAGAAACTAGCTAGCTCTACAATTGTTGTGCATATACATCCACATAATCATCCTCACTTTGCTTATACAAATAGCCTTCACCAAATTTCTGCAGCTTGTTTTATTTTTTTTTATTTTTTTTTGGGGGGGGGTGTAGTTGTGTATTATATTGTTCAATGTATTAATTCCTATGCTCGCATTTCTAGGTTGAAGGTGTTTTGGTTGAATCGAATGCGTACTCTACCCCCTTTGAGCCTGTATGTGCGAAATGAAACTCTCCTGCTTCTGCTTCTGCTTTGATAAGTGATGGTACAATTGATTGTTTGCGATGCGGTGAAAAATGTCCATATATGTATGGACATTGCCTCAATGTTGCCATCTGAACTGTGGGCAACACAACCATGCATTGTACAATTAGGCAGCCTCTGCTACAAGATGTGCTTCCTAGGTTGGCAGAATTGTCGTATGAAGCATACCTACAGAAAAAGGCAAGCAATGTCTACATATGCATGACTTTCGGACACACAACAAATTTACCTTAAATGAGGACAATGCAATATTGCATATCGGCCGAAGANAAAAAAAAAAAAAAAAAAAAAGACAAGAAAAAAAAAACAAAACATATCAAGCTTTGGCAGGAAATGAAAATATCTCATGTGCCTCTGTAATATTTCTTCAACACCCAGATGAATGTTCGTCGGACTCGAGTACTTGAGATTGCATGCGCATAAGATTGTTTGGTCCAAAAATGGGAAGCATGGAAGAAAACCCCATATATCCCATGGCCCCAGTTATTTTCTTGTGGGAACATATACCAAATGTAAGAGAAAACCAATGCTGCGATTTTGTTTCTTTGTATATCAAATTGTTTGATGCAAAGGTCGATGTGTGCTGCTCTATGGAACCTTGTGGGATCTTTCTTGTGGCCTGTTTGGAGTTTAGTTGGTTCTTGGTTGTATGCTTCATCTGTCAATTTGTATATCACGGAACTTTGAGTGTTTTTTGGAGGACACAGAACAATAGAATTGCAATTTTTTAGCCAGCTAGCCAGCAAGTCCACCTGTCAATTTGTATGGCACTGTCACGCAAATGTAGTATGTGGCTTGGTTTAACACTTTTCCTTGATCGATGAACTTGGTAAAATTAATCTCTGGGAATAATTTGAAAAAAACGAATATATACTATGCGAAGTCCAATTGTGCTATCATATCAACAAGAGGCCTTTTAAATTCAAATTGGTCATTGTTATGCTTGTGGTGATAGAATTTAAAAAAGATTTGTTTTGTTTCCTTCATTTTTTTTAAATAAGAGATTTAACATCCTTTGATAATTTTATGTAATTAAATTGTACAATATCAATATTTAATATTAATAATTTAGTATTTGAAAATAATGTTTTTAGATAATGTTATATAGTTGATAGGGATGACCATCCATAAACAATCACAATCTTGAGCCCGCCAGTCCTGGAGTCCATTTGTCAATTTGTATATCGCGGAACTCCGAGTGTTGTTTGGAGGACACGAAACAATAGAAGTGCAATGTTGAGCCAGCCAACCCGCAAGTCCGCCTGTCAATTTGTATATCGCAGAACTCTGGGTGCTATTTGTAGGACACGAAACAATAGAGGCCCAATTTTGAGCCCGCCAGCCCAAGAACCCGCGATCCAAAAAGTGGCTAAGTAGGGAATGAGGGATCCATACATGCTTTATAAAATCTCATGTCCATACTTTATAAAAATACATATTTAGTATGTATTACTCGTTTCTCAGAAAATTTCTAGGTGCGAAAGTTGGCGGATACACGTGTTCAGATATCCACTCACTTTTATATGACCAGCCCGACTGACCGCTTCCCCATTTCATATTGTACAAACTTTTTGGATCGCGAGTTTCCGAATACACAAGTTTTTCTTTTAAACACGATATTTAAAATCCTTTAATAATTTTATGTAATTAAATTGTACAATATCAATAATTTAGTATTGAAAATATTTTTTTAGATAATGTTAGATAGTTGATAGGGATCACCATCTGTAAACAATTTCAATCTTGAGCTCGCCAGCCCTAGAGTCCGTCTGTCAATTTGTATATCGTGGAACTCTGAGTGTTGTTTGGAGGACACAAAACAATAGAAGTGCAATGTTGATCCAGCCATCCCGCAAGTTCGCCTGTCAATTTGTATATCGTAGAACTTTGGGTGCTATTTGTAGGACATGGAGCAATAGAGGCCCAATTTTGAGCCCGCCAGCCCAAGAAACCGCGATCCAAAAAGTGGCTAAGTATGGAATGTGGGATCCGTACATGCTCTATAAAATCTCATGTCCATACTTTATAAAAGTACATATTTAGTATGTATTACTCATTTTTCGGAAAATTTCTAGGTGCAGAAGTTGGCGGATTCACGTCTTCAGATTTCACTTACTTTTATATCACCAACCCGACCGACCGCTTCCCCGTTTCATATTGTAATAAATTAATATAAACTGTGCAAACTCCAATTGTGCTATCATATCAACATGAGGCCCTTAAAATTCAAATTGGTCGTTGTTATGCTTGCGGTGATAGAATTTAAAAAAACTTTGTTTTGTTTGCTTCATTTTTTTTAAAATAAGAGATTTAACATCCTTTAATAATTTAATGTAATTAAATTGTACAATATCAATATTTAATATTAATAATTTAGTATTTGAAAATAATGTTTTTAGATAATGTTAGATAGTTGATAGGGATGACCATCCGTAAACAATCACAATCTTGAGCCCGCTAGTCCTGGAGTCCGTCTGTCAATTTGTATATCGCGCAATTCTGAGTGTTGTTTAGAGGACACGGAACAATAGAAGTTCAATGTTGAACCATCTAGCCCGCAAGTCCGATTGTCAATTTGTATATCGCGGAACTCTGAGTGCTATTTGTAGGACACAGAACAATAGAAGCTCAATTTTGAGCCCGCCAGCCCGAGAACCCGCGATCCAAAAAGTGGCTAAGTATGGAATGAGGGATCCGTACATGCTCTATAAAATCTCATGTCCATATTTTATAAAAGTACATATTTAGTATGTATTACTCGTTTCTCGGAAAATTTATAGGCACAGAAGTTGGCAGATACACGTGTTCGGATTTTCACTTACTTTTATATCACCAGCTCGACCAACCGCTTCCCCGTTTCATATTGTACAAACTTTTTGAATCGCGAGTTTCCGAATATGCGGGTTTTTCTTTTAAATAAGATATTTGACATCCTTTAATAATTTTATGTAACTAAATTGTACAATATAAATACTTAATATTAATACTTTAGTATTGAAAATAATGTTTTTAGATAATGTTAGATAGTTGATAGGGATCACCATCCGTAAACAATCACAATCTTGAGCCTGCCAGCCCTAGAGTCCGTCTGTCAATTTGTATATCGCGGAACTCCGAGTGCTATTTGGAGGACACAGAACAATAGAAGTGCAATGTTGAGACAACCAACCTGCAAGTCCGCCTGTCAATTTGTATATCACTGAACTCTGGGTGCTATTTGCAGGACATACAACAATAGAGGCCCAATTTTGAGCCCACCATCCCGAGAACCCATGATCCAAGAAGTGGCTAAGTATGGAATGCGGGATCCGTACATGCTCTATAAAATCTCATGTCCATACTTTATAAAAGTACATATTTAGTATGTATTACTCGTTTTTCAAAAAATTTCTAGGTGCGGACGTTGGCGGATTCACGTCTTCAGATTTCACTTACTTTTGTATCCCTAGCTCGATCGACCGCTTCCCCATTTCATATTGTACAAAATTTTTTGTCTAATTAAATTGTACAATATCAATATTTAATATTAATAATTTAGTATTGCAAATAATGCTTTTAGATAATGTTAGGTAGTTGATAGGGATCACCATCCGTAAACAATCGCAATCTTGAGCCAGCCAGCCCTGGAGTCCATCTGTCAATTTGTATATCACAGAACTCCAAGTGCTGTTTGGACGACACAGAACAATAAAAGTGCAATGTTGAGCCAACTAGCCTGCAAGTCCACTTGTCGATTTGTATATCACGAAATTCTGGGTGCTATTTGTAGGGCACAAAACAATAAAGGCCCAATTTTGAGCCCGCCAGCCCAAGAACCCGCGATCCAAAAAGTGGCTAAGTATGGAATGCGGGATCCGTACATGCTCTATAAATATCATGTCCATACTTTATAGAAGTACATATTTAGTATGTATTACTCATTTTTCAAAAAATTTCTAGGTGCGGAAGTTGGCGGATTCATGTCTTCAGATTTCACTTACTTTTATATCAACAACCCGACCGACCGCTTCCCCGTTTCATATTGTACAAAATTTTTGGCTCGTGGTTTTCTGAATAGGTGAGTTACCGGATAGGCGGGTTCAATATTGCGTTTCCATTATTCCACCACCTGTAAACAACACCCTGACTTCCGCGATCTACAAATTAGAAAACAAATTGAAATAAAAGAATATATACTATGCGAAGTCTAACGAAACAATCATATGAATGAGAGGACATTAAAATTAAAATTCATTGTTGTTATACTTGCAATGAAGCTAATAGTACAAAAACTTTACTTAAACATCCAAAAATTGATTTTCATGTAACTTTTCGACGCTTCTCTTATACAAACAGATCCTGGAAACTATAAACATCGCTCATTGTATCTATTCCTTGATTGAAGAATCTATTAGCATATTTAATGCACTCCATAGTTGCTGTTAAGACCATCAATGGTGCTTTCTTACAACAATTCTCGCTTCCAAAAATTTCCATTCGCTTTCACTTTTGCCCTCTTCTTTCCCTTTCTTTACTTACTCGTTTTTCAGAAAATGTCTAGGTGCGGGATTTGGTGGATTCATGTCTTCAGATTTCCATTGTTACTTTTATATCACCAGGCCGACTGATCGCTTCCCCATTTCATATTGAAGAAACTTTTTGAATCGCGGGTTCCCACATAGGCGGGTTCAACATTGCGTTTCCATTGTTCCGCCGCCTGCAAATAGCACCCAGACTTCCGCGATTTACAAATTAGCAAACAAATTCCCCTTCATCTCATATGATTTCTCTTTCTGTTTACTTGGTCCTTTTTTCGAATGTCTCATGCTTTTATATACAACACCCGAAGTTCCACAATATACAAATTTCCCTCTCGACATTGCACTTCCACTGTTCCCCTACGCACAAACATCACCCAAAATTCTGCGATATACAAATTGACGGTCGACATCTGTCATTGAGATGCCATATGACCATCGACCCCTCACATCTCCTGGGTATATCTTCTGACCCTTTTTTTTGTAACCCGCCCGACCGCTTTCCATACTTGGGCATTTCTTGGAATCTGTTTCGTGGGTTGGCGGGTGGACGAAATGTACAATGCTTAGTCACTCTTCGCCATCACCTCTACCTTCATACTTATTTCTAGATATGCAATTATTGATCTTTAATGCTATTAGTTCATCCTGCAGGAACTGTTAAGATTGTCATTAATGTCTGGAAGGCCAAAGAAGATTTGTCATTACTACGAATTAAACCAAGAATTGCAGAGAAGTGTGTTATCCTTTCCAAGTATTCATTTCAAACATGATGCAATCTCTTTCGTGTGCCGACTGATTGGCGCCTTTAAGAAATCTCTAATTCTTAATTGCTCTTCGCCGTCACCGCCACCTTCACACTTTTTTCTAAATATGTAATTAGTGAGCTTTAATGGTAACAACTCATTACACACGAACCCTGGAGATTGTCATTGATCAACGAAAGGCTCGAGGAGATCTTCCATTGATACGCATTAAACTAGGATTTGTGGAGGGTTATATTATTCCTCCCCAATTTTCATTTCAAACATCAGTTGGAGCAAACAAAAATTCTTGTTAACTTGTGGCAGCAGTTCTATCCAGATACAGTAAACACATTCGGGCATGATGGCTAGAGGTTCCATTATTCTAGAGCATATTCTTACTACTCATCTCCCTCCACCCAGGAGCAAAAAAGGAGATGGTCCCTTGGTACACCGAGAGATATATTTCAAGCCAAAGAATTCCAAGGCAACCCTGCCTACTCAGAGAACTTGCCCAGTTGCATTGATGGCTGGCGCATAGGTTGATGTCATGGATTCCGAGCTAGAAGAAGATGATCTGATGGGTGATGATACGACAATGGATGATGGCAATGCAGAGACTGTTCCAACTCCTGCGCCCAAATTGAAATAAATCATAACGGGCGTAACTTCACAGCTTAGTGATGGCGGTCCTGACAACACCAAAAGAAGGATTTTCAGAAAAGAAACCGATGCTGAACGCAATATCTGCTTTGCAACTCAAAAGTAGGGATTCCAGAGGTCCAAATTAGTCCATTCCGGGTGGAAGACTTTCACTGTAAGGAAATGATATGTTGATGCTCCCAGAGATATATTTCAAGCCCAAAAAATATTCAGTTGCGGGACTATTGTCCTGTTCTCTGGATATACAATTAACATCTTCGAGAATGAGGACCAGAACTCCCACTATTGCAAGGCATATTTTTACTAGTCATCTCCTTCCACCCAAAATGAACTAATTTGGGCCTATGAAATTGCATGTGCAACCTGTGTCCCTGAAGTTTTTCGAATGTGGAGAGGCAGTTTCTTGGTGTGTCCTAACTTTCAGTTAAGGGCTATTCCATTTTCCCTGCAACGTTTTTTGTCTTATTCCTGACGGGAAGCTTTTGAGAACTATCAATTTTACCACAGGATGATCCATTGAGAAGAAAAATGCAAGGATCCTAAAAAAAAAGGCATGGTAATCAGTTTTGTATGCATGTTGAAGAGCATCTCGATGGCTCCTGCATACTGCGGATCCTGTGCCTGTGTTTGTGGTAGATACGTTCAATTTTTTGGCCCAAAGAATTGGGTCCAATTTCTAAGGATAGATGTATAGTACTCAGTGTTTATTTATTTTTTAAATGGATTTGTTATGAAATTGTTTTGCCTTGGAGTCTTCGTTCCTGATTCTTTTCTAGATTTAACATCTCTTCTCATTGGCATGGTTCGGTAGTCTCGTATTTCTTCGATATTGTATTTGCTTACGTAATTTGTTCTAAGATGGAACATCTAACAATTATATGACAATGTAATGTGTCGATCCACCAGGATTTTATGCAAACAAAAAATGGATTACACACAGTTTCAAACCAACATTCAATTCTATTCGCAATGCAGATAGAACATAGCGATACCAAATTACAATGTTGCAGCAAAACCGTCATTCTTGTTACTAGACATGAAATTATTAATCTTTAATGCTAACAACCCATAATGCAAGAAGTTTAATACTTAAGTTAATATGTTATAGTCATGGAAGAATGTATCAAGAACACACTTACACCCACAAGTTGCAATAAAATATAATCTTCAACAAAGCATTTGCTGACAATTAGTAGAAAATGATGGTTTTGCAACAATGGGGCTTGTTTGAAACCAATTTTACGTAAATTGCCCTCTACCTTTCTATTTTCCCACTCTTTTATCCTCTGTAGTTTCTCTTTCTGGTTACTTAATCATTTTTTTTTTCAAAAATGCCTTGATGCGTGAGTTGGCGGATTCACGCGTTTTGACTGAGTGCTTCCCCTTTGTCTAAATTGGGCCTCTATTGTTCCATGTCCTACAAGTAGCACCCAGAGTTCCGCGATATACAAATTGACATGCAGACTTTCATGCTGGCTGGCTCAACATTTTACTTCTATTGTTCTGTAACCTGCAAATATCATTCGAAGTTCTGCGATATACAAATTGACACATAGACTCTAGGGTTGGAGGGCTCAAGATTGCGATTGTTTATGGATGGAAAAGTGATAAAACGAGCCACATACTACATTTGCATCACATAGGTTATATTAAATGGAAAAGCATGTCCTCTATAGTTCTGTGTCCTACAAACATCACCCAGATTTCCGCTTTATACAAATTGACAGGTGGACTTGCGGGCTGGTTGGCTAAAAAAATGCAATTCTATTGTTTTGTTTCCTGCGAACAACACTTGGAGTTCCATGATATGCAAATTGACAGATGAAGCATACAACCAAGAACTAAGTAAACTCGCGGATCGTATTCCTAGTCATTGTTTTCTGTGCCCGCCACCTTCGCACTTCTTTCCAAGTATATATCTTGGCAGGAAATGGGATATCTGTTACATATGTGAATATATTAGCCCTTCTTTTTCGTCTTCTATACATAGCCAAATATACGTTTCTCTTTTCCGTGAACTTTATCTTTCTCATCAGTTATTCATTTTTTCGAAAATGTTTGGCTGTGCGGGTAGGCGGGCTTGCGGGTTCACGTTTGCACTCATGCTCTTATATCGCGACACCGACCGATTGCTTCCCCATTCCATATCCAATCACTTATCCGACCGCGGATTCCCGGTAGGCAGGATCTAGATTGGACTTCTATTGTTACATGACCTTCGAACAGTACCGTGACTTCCACGATATATGAATTTACAACTGGACTCAGATCATACCGTCTTCCGTATTACAATCTACCTATCATGCCCTCTTCCGTGGTACACATTTTTCACTGATTATTCCGTGACCTCCAAACAACATTCAGAGTTCCGCTATATACAAATTGACACACAGACTCTAGGGATGGCGGGCTCAAGATTGCGATTGTTTATGGATGGAAAAGTGCTAAAATGAGCCACATACTACATTTGCATCACGAAGGTTATATTAAAGGGAAAAGCATGTCCTCTATAGTTCCGTGTCCTACAAACAACACCCAGAGTTCCACACTATACAAATTTGCAAGCGAACTTGTAGGATGGTTGGCTAAAAAAATGCAATTCTATTGTTCCGTTTCCTCCGAACAACACTCAGAGTTCTGCGATATACAAATTGACAGACGAAGCATACAACCAAGAACCAAGTAAACTCGCAGATCGTATTCCTAGTCATTGTTTTCTGTGCCCTCCACCTTCACACTTCTTTCCAACTATATATATTGGCAGGAAATGGGATATCTGTTATAGATGTAAATATATTAGCCCTTCTTTTCTGTCTTCTACACTTAGCCAAATATCCATTTCTCTTTTCCTTGAACTTTATCTTTCTCGTCACTTATTCATTTTTTTGAAAATGTCAGGCTGTGTGGGTAGGCGGACTTGCGGGTTCACGTTTGCACTCATGCTCTTATATTGTGACACCGACCAACCGCTTCCCCATTCCATACCTAGTCACTTCTTCGACCATGGATTCCTGGTAGGCAGGCTCTAGATTGGACTTCTATTGTTCCATGACCTACGAACAATACCGTGATTTCCGCAATATACAAATTTACAATCGGACTCAGATCATACCATCTTCCGTGTTACAGTATACCTATCATGCCCTCTTCCATGGTACACATTTTGCACTGATTATTCTATGACCTCAAAACAACATTCGGAGTTCCACGATATACAAATTAACACACAGACTCCAGGGCTGGCGGGCTCAAGATTGCGATTGTTTACGGATGGAAAAGTGCTAAAATGAGCCACATACTACATTTGCCTCACAAAGGTTATATTAAAGGGAAAATCATGTCCTCTATAGTTCCATGTCCCCCAATTTTTTTTTTCCAAGCCGACATATTTCCGCCGGGCCGACATATTTCCGCCGGGCCGACATATTTCCGGGACGACATATTTCCGGGACCACATGATATTAGGTGGTTTTTCGGCACATGGTTTTTGTTGATGGTTTTCTATTTCCGGTTAAGGAATTAGGGTTTTGGACTAATCCAGGTCATTGGGTTAGGGTTTTGGATGCCGCTGGCTCCTATATGTATATTGTATTATAAACAATGTAACACAATGTATGAATATAATATATGCTGGTTTTCCCGGTTTGGGTTTCCAGGTGAAAAATCTCTGTGTAATGTTTGTGTTTGCCATTGTATCTTTTCTGTTCTTTTCTGAATATCAGTTTGCAGTAGATATTGTACAGGGTTAGAATTTACATTTGGTATCAGAGCTTTATTGGCTTCAGGGGGACGCCTTTGTCATTAAGGGTTTAGCTCGGGACTGTGATAAGCCTTGTTACAGTGGGAGATCTGCGGTATTGTTTTTCAAGTGAAAAGAAATGGCAAGCAATTCGAAGATGGAGATCGAGAAGTTTAATGGGAAAATATTTGAGCTATGGAAGCTCAAGATGGAAGATCTTTTGGTGGACAGAGATCAGTGGATCGTGGTAGATCCAGGTATGACACCTACAGGAACTTCTGCAGATGACTGGAAAAAGACGGATCGAAAGGCAAAGAGCACAATTCGACTGTGTCTCTCTGATTCAGTATTACTGAATGTGTCAGAGGAAGCTACAGCCAAAGATTTATGGGAAAAGTTGGGGAAGTTGTATCAGTCTAAGTCCCTGGTAAATAAACTATTCATGATAAAGAAGCTGTATAACTTGAGGATGAGAGATGGAGACTCGGTGGCAGAGCATTTGAACGCCTTCAATACTGTGGTAAGTCAGTTAGTATCTGTTGATATTAAAATTCAGATGAAGATAAATGTATCAGTTTGTTGTGTTCTTTACCAGACTCGTGGGATAGTTTGGTTTTGGCCATAGGTAGTAATAACACTTCTTTGAAGTTTGAAGAAGTGGTCTCATCCTTGTTGTCAGAGGAGATGAGACGAAAGAATATGGAAGGACATAACACAGACGCATTATTTGCAAGAGGGTGTTCCCAAGAAAGAAATAGATCTAATTTCTCAAGTGGTAGATCTAAATCTAAGGGTAGATCTAAATCTCCTAGAAAGTTTGGAAGGGTATGTTGGAGGTGTGGAAAAGAAGGGCACTACAAGAAGCAAT
>JASDQU010307004.1:214505-230986 GCA_032191745.1 Picea mariana | reverse complement strand
CCAGACTGAGAACATACAGAAATTGTGCTTGGGATTTGATGGAGAATTTTTTCTCATCTATAAAAGTTCATTTTATTCCTCGCACAGAGAATCTACATGCTGACACATTGGCTAAGGCAGCCTCGACTTTTTTCCCTCCCACGAATGTTAAACTGAAATATCATATTGAAATCAGATATAAACCCTCTATACCAGACAATGTCCGACACTGGCAAGTTTTTGAATATGACGAACAAATTCAGAAATTTCTTATAGCAATAGGCGAGTTCTCTGAAACCCATCCAGATCAAGAGAACCAAAACGACCCGATGTGGGTCATACAAGAAGATGAAGATCCTGAAACTTTCTGAGAAAAAATAGCCGATCATCATATGTTGGTCCTTAAAAATGACCAAATTCCGAAAGGCTTAATCCCTTTGGAAAGACTCTTTGATCAAAACGACATACCTGTGAAATCCACTTTACAACCCCAACCAGAAGAAGTGGAGGATTGCAACATAGGAACTGGAAAATATTCTAGGATAGTAAAGATATCTGAATTCCTCCCTCCCAAGGTAAAAGACCAGTATAGAGACTTACTCAAACAATATAAAGATGTTTTCGCCTGGTCCTATGACGAGCTCCGAACTTATGATACTTCTATAATTGAGCACAAGATACCTTTGAAGCCCGGATTCAAGCCTTTTAGGCAGAAGCTCAGGCAGTTTAACCCCATTTTGTTGCATTTTATTGAAAAGGAGGTTAAGAAGCTTTTAGACGCGAAAATAATTGTACCTCTGAGATACTCAGACTGGATAGCAAATTTGGTCCCGGTCAGAAAAAAGAACGGAGAAATTAGACTGTGTGTAGATTTCCGAAACTTGAATAGGTCCTCTCTTAAAGATAATTATCCACTTCCTAAAATGGACCATGTCCTAGAAAGGGTAGTTGGGGCAAATCGTATGTCTATGATAGATGGGTTTTCTGGGTACAACCAAATCGCCATGAACGAGCAAGACAGAGAAAAAACTGCCTTCACCACACCATGGGGCACATTCATGTATGATAAAATGCCTTTTGGTTTAATGAATGCAAGGGCTACCTTCCAGCGCGCTATGGATATCGCTTTCATTGGGGAAAGAGATAAGTTCATAGTAATCTACCTTGACGATTTGGCGGTTTTTTCTAAAACCGATGAAGAACATTTGGTCCATTTAAAACAAACTTTCGAAAAATTCCGCAGATATGGTCTGTCTTTGAACCCAAAGAAATCACATTTCGCTATGCAGGAAGGTAAGCTTCTAGGGCATATTGTATTTAAAGACAGGATCAAGATTGCTCCTAAGAGGGTTGAAGCGATACAAACTATCAGGATTCCTAGAAATGTTAAAGAAATTCAAGCTTTCTTAGGAACAATAAATTTCTTGCGAAGGTTTATACCAAATTTCGCTGAGATTGTCAAATTGATCATAGCAATGCTAAAGAAAGATAGCAGAGTTAATTGGACGACCGAGGCCAAAGCGTCGTTCGAGCATATTAAAAAAGTCATCAGCGAAGCACCTGTGTTAACAAGCCCAGATTACTTGAAAGATTTCCTTATCTTCTCATTCGCTTCTCAACATACTATCGCAGCGGTGTTGTTGCAGAAAGATAATGAAGGCTTTGAACGCCCAATCACGTTTTTTAGCAAGAGCCTCAGGGATGCCGAACTAAAATATGACATAATAGAAAAACAGGCGTACGCAATGGTGAAAGCGCTAAAAGAATTCAGAACTTACATTCTACATTCAAAAATCATCGCATACGTACCAACCAATGCTGTGAAGGATATATTGGTACAGCCTGACAGTGATGGAAAACGAGGGCGCTGGCTCGCTAAGATACAAGAATTTGACCTGGAAATCAAGCCTACTAAATTGGTAAAGGGAAAGGGTCTGGCCAAACTCTTGGCTGAGTCGAACCTTAGAGCTCTTGACATCAATTGCCTACAAGGAGAAGACGAAGACGCACATTTGCAAGAACCAGATGACCAGTCATATCCAAACGAGGTTGAAGAAAAATTCATGTCGTCAGGCTAGTATAAAGATATAGTTTTCTACTTGTTAAACCTGAAATGTCCAGATCAACTGACACCAGCCAAATACAAGACTTTAAAACGCCATGTTGTCAAGTATTGCATCTCAGAAAATCAACTATACTGGAAGGATCCACTCGGATTTTTGCTGGTCTATTTGGTTGAATCGGAAACTCCACGGGTCATAGAGGAATTTCATGAAGGAATCTGTGGGGGGCACCATGCATGGAGAGCCACATCCTACAAGATTTTGAGGGCCGGATACTATTGGCCGAAATTATTTTTGGACGTTAATGCCAAAGTACGTGCCTGTAACTCGTGTCAAATATTCGCTGGTAAGCAGAAACTCCCTGCGCTACCACTTGTTCCAGTCAAAACCTAAGCCCCATTTCAACAATGGGGATTAGACTTCATAGGAGAAATCAATCCCCATTCCAGTGCTCAACATAAATGGATCTTAACGGCCACAGATTATTTCACCAAGTGGGTGGAAGCAATTCCAACCAAAAGGGCAACAGACTCGGTGGTGATCGACTTCTTGGAAGATAACGTCTTATCAAGATTCGGGTGTCCCCGAAAGATCGTTACCGACAATGCCCAGGCATTCAAATCCATGGCTCTGATTGACTTCTGCCAGAAGTACAGTATCGTTATCGGCCATTCCACTGCTTATTACCCTCAGGGAAATGGGCTAGCCGAATCATCTAACAAGAGTTTGGTAAATGTAATAAAAAAGGTACTGGATAAAAACAAAAGGTCCTGGCATATACATTTAAAGTACGCGTTGTGGGCAAACTGCATCAGCACCAAGAGGTCTATCGGCATTTCGCCGTTTCAAATGGTCTATGGGACCGAGGCGGTTCTGCCCATAAATTTAGCGCTGCCAGTGATGAAATTATGGCAGGATCAGAACAAAGAACCCAATCATGTAACCAGGAGAATTAACCAGCTGATTGAGGTTCAAGAGCTCAGAGTGGAGGTTGATGAAAAAATGCAGAAATACCAGGACGATATGAAAGCATTGTTCGATCTCAAAGCAAAAGACAGAGAGTTTCTCCCAGGCAACTTGGTGTTAATATGGGATGTGAGAAGGGAAGAAGCCGCAAAACATGGCAAATTTGACCACCTCTAGTATGGACCATTCAGGGTCTCGGCTCCAGAAGGAAAGAATTCCTTTCTTCTGGAAAACATTGATGGAGAAGTTCTAAGCGCCCCTGTTAACGGGCGATATCTAAAGCACTATATGACGTGACAGTGGTTGGGTAGAAAAGAAAAAAAAAAAAAATAATAATATTACATGTATATATTTGTAAATGAATAAATTTTGTTATGAGTTTTTGTACATAATTACGTTTTTGTTCAAAAATTTATTTTTCATTTTTGGTTTTCGTTCTTAAATTTTCAACACATTTTCCGATCAAGGTTTGATTCATTTTTGTAGGGTTCCAGCCTCAGGCGAAACTAGCTCAAGACATAAGGTGCAGATCAGTGTTGGAGCTAGGACAACATAAAACAGGTGATACATATGAAAATTCATACTCCACGAGGAAATTGAAAGGACAAAGGTAAGTTTTCTCAATACACAAGTCATGAAAGGTTGTTTTAGCAATCTAAGGTAATATTGTTCAAACTGCAATATAAAGGGTTAGATTACAGGACTATTTTTGGCTCGATGATCTTCAAACTAAAATTTGAATAAATATGTTAAACCCAAAAACAGTCAGTCATAATTTTTGTTCTCAAATGCGTTCGAGGACTAGTCCAAAATTGTTGCGACCTTTTTGATATTAAGTCATTTGACTGCTGCCTTGGTTTCTGTTTATTTTTGGGCCTAACTAGTGAGTCAATATCTTCCCAAGCCTTTGGGAAGGGATAAAGGATTTTTCGTTTCAAACCCCAGAGATTCCGAAGCAGATCTTAATAAGAAAGTTGGTCTTCACAACTACTTGATCCTATGCTAAGCTAAGGAACGCCTATAGCAATCCTAACTTTCCTAGGTTTTTTCAATAGCGTCTGAAAAATCAAAGCTTGCTTGAACAGGATGTTTCTTTAAATTTTATTATTTTCCCCTATCTCCCTAAGAACTAAAGGTATTGTGAGGGTGAAAGGAAGGTTGTTACCGAGTAATCAAAATAAGTTGACAGACCTCTGATAAAAAATATTACGCAGATCTCAACCCTGATATAAACTGATTGCTCCCATCTTCGTGTTTTAAAAAATAAAATACTGAGACAGGTGGTGAAAGGAAATTCAGAAATGATTGCCCCCACCTAGTCCATTAAGACGATGAAAGGAAATTCAGAAATGATTGCCCTCGTCTTAGCGTTTAAACGCATAAATATTTTCCGAAGTGGTGAAAAGAAATTCAGTGAAAAAGGGTCAGACAACTTCACCGGGGTACTGAACAGGCTCGCTGGCAGTGAAGCAATGTCTGAGAGATCTGTAAGGCTATTATACATAAACATAAATTAACTCTGGTAATCAATGCTTCCTGAAAACCGGATCATTTCCCCAAATTCCAACGGGACTCCCCTTTTTTAGATTATATAATATCATTCTTTGATGCAAGCTGAGAATCACAAGACCTGTTGAATATCCTAGGGCAGTTACGACTGTCTGGAAGCATTCCCCAAACTTAGTAGTGAAAAAGGGAAAATTGTGAAGGTAACTTCAGTTGTTTTTTGGAAAGAGTATCTGAGTTCGAAAAAGTTTCTGGGTTACCAAGCGAAAGCTTTTTCCCCTTTTCTCTCTTTTTCCTTGAATTTTTTCCTTGATTTTAGCCTATGACTCCATTTACCCAATTTTGGCACCTGGTCTACTGTTCTTCCCGCCTCACAGGGAAGCAAGATCCCTATTTGGAGCCTATGTTGGAGCCGCCCTTGTTTTTTCACCTCGCGCAATTTTCAACGTTTGATACTTGACATTTAAGGTTGTTCTTCTTTTCCTTTTGAAATCATAAGACTTTTAAATCTCGTCATCTGAATAGCAAGGCTTTTTCAATTTCAAGAGAAAAGATCCATTTTTCGCCAATATGTTTGCCTTTTTGTTTTATTTTGGAATGTCGTGAGTCGGATATCGCAAGTCGGACACTTTGATTTTTTAATTCACAAGTCCCGAATCGCGAGAATGCGAACTCGGTTCTAATTTTTGTCCAAGGCATTGACTATGGTAAAAACTTTAACCCTTGATTAGACATCGTCGGGGTTTCACGCCTTGGCATTCGTCGACCCTAAATTTCTGTGTTTACAACCCCGAGAGCCGAGAACGCGATAAACCTTTTTTGATAACCTTAGCCAAGAACCAATGGTTAAAAAACTAACCACGATTAAACTTGGTTCTCAATACATCGTCGCTCGGCATTTTCTTTCACGAAGTTAAGGTGTCCAAAACTCCAATTCGCGAAGTTGTGACATAATGATATCGAGATTAATTAATCGCCTAATCTAGCATTTCCTTCTCTTAATTCGAGCCTTTATTATCACCGCATCGCGATATCGCGACTCGGCGTATCATTCTCCTAAAAGTTTGTCTTCGAATTCCCGAATCACGATATGGCGATTAAATTTAATCATATCATTAAGGATCCGCCAAATCGCGATTACCATTGATTACATTAAAATCGGCCCTCGCAGTCTCGCGAGTTTACGGGTCAAAATACGAAAGCAGAGTTCACGATGCAACGAAAGGCGAGGAAGTTTTTCAAGTCGTTAAGATTTGTAATTTTAAAATTAAATGAAATATGCCCCGCGCTTCAATGTTGCCACACTTCACGAGGTATATTCTTACGCTCCATAACCAAAGTACCTGTCAAGCCGCCTAATGTTGATGACAATTAATGAGAAATTAGGGTAAATCCATGAAAACAATAAGATCGGATTTTTCAATAAATTTGGTTTTATTCGCGATTTGACAGACTTACGTCAAAGGTACATGATTTTCAAATATATATGAGACTTCGTTTTATTTTTAAACATTTCTTATTAGTGCATAGAACTCGCCTTCCCCCGAGGATACTCATTTCCGCATGTATTCACAGGTATATTGCAGAAGAGCTAAGAAACAAGCTTTAGCTATGGCGCCAAGGAGAGCAGCGAAATCAAATGTCGAGGTAGCAGCACAGGGTCCGGACAACGTCTCCGATACTTCGCCTCGGACTAGCGGCTCAGTATCCACCTGGTCATCTATTTCAAGCATTCTACGATCCAAGCTGGTAAACTGTTCAGACTCTGATGACTATAACCTTGATGTTGTGAAGGACAACCTGAATACTAAGTACAAGACAATTGTTCAGTCGGGGATGCACCTGGTTGCAACCAGACCTCGGTTGCTCCCATACTACGACATGATCTGATGGGAATTGGATCACATCGACCTGCCTACCAGAACTATCGTGAATGACCGACAGGCCATGATCGGGACTTTTAGGCCTGAACATATCCAGTCTATGTATAAGCTCCCAGCAACTTTTGAATATACATATGGCAAAGAATTCCTAGCGGAATTCAAAAAGAAAGAGTGCGAAGAATTTGACAGAACCCTACCAGGCTTGATTAAAGATTGGGTGTCGCGTCCCGTGACATTCAGAGTGAACGACAAGGGTGTATATTCAATTTCTTCGTTGGAGCCCAATTTCTTGTATGTGGCGATGATGGCTTGTCAGCTTTTCGGATGGGAGGATACCGCACATTTTTACGTCTAGTGGGTACCTCTCATCTATCGGGTAGCAGAAGGTTCCTCCTTCAATTGGGCAAAGATGCTCTCCGATACTTTGTTCAACAGGATCACCGAGTACCGGGAGCTGAAAGCAGCCAGAAAACCATCCAGATTCTTCATGTCCGCGTATGCCATGGATGCAATATGCTCCTTGACACCTTTTCCTTTAATGAATTGGGCCTGGAGTCCAGACCATGAGAAGACTGTTCATGAGTACCATGATATGCTGTGGGAAAATAACGCAAACAAGTTTATTTATGAAATTTTTAACTGGGTGATAGTGCCCCTGCACATCACCATTTCTTATCTTTCGCCACCCCGCATCTCGGATAGCATTGCTGTGATTCTGAGCTGGATCGCGGACTGGTACGTGGAAGAGAAATTTTCCTATTTTAGAGTGTTCGGGGCTGCTGTCCCTCCTTTGACACTACCGTTGTTCATTCCCGACAAGCTGGCCTATCGCGAGATTGCTCGACAAACAGTAATCGGCGGAGTGAGCAAAGAGCTCAAAGCGTCAGCCAAGAAGGTATGGCCATCCTTTCCTATTCAGCTAAATTCATATTCATTATTAGATTTTGGACATGCTAAGGCTGAAGCTGCAGCCATTGAAGACTTGAGCCTAGTCTCTATCGAGTACAAAAAGCATGATCCCCAAGGAGTTGTAAGCACTCATTTGGGAAATTGTGGATTAAAGAGGTTCCAACATGAATGCTCGCCCTCGGATGTTGTTTTCCGAGGGGCGAAGTCCTATTCGGAGGTGCAATTTCGAATCGGATCCCTGGCACCTAAAGACAGGACCTCAGTTTTGAAATTTCAGGAGCATAGGAGACGATGTCTCCCCGTGGTGCTGGGAGGTTTGGGACTCTCCAAGGGGAAAGAAAAAGAGGCCGAAAGTTCTGGGGGGAAAACCTCTAACCCTGAGAAACAGCAGGACAAGAATCCAGAAAAGGAGAAGATTCATGAGCAGGAGAAGAATCCAGAAAAGGAGAAGAGTCATGAGCAGGAGAAGAATCCAGAAAAGGAGAAGAGTCTTGAGCGGAAGGAGAATCCCGGAACAGAAAAAGAGACCATTGTTCCTCCCCAGGAGCATAGTCCGGAGGTGGAAATAAAAGACACAGACCCACCAGAAACTCAGACTCCAGAAACAGGGATGAAGGCCTCAGACCCCCCGAAAGAGCGAGATCCACTTAGCACACCAGGGAAGGGTGCCAAACAGATCGGGCAACCCATCACCTCTGTCACACCCTTGCAGTCAGCACAGGGAAGTGTTAGCGGGGGATGGATATTCGGTGAAGAACTGAGACCTATAAGGGCAGAGGAACTCCCTCCTAATGAATTCTTCTTTGACAAAAAGAGGAAAGCTGTGGTGAAGCGAGAATTTTATCAGGAGGGAGAGTCCACTGTTAAAATATTCAAAGTGATGGCCGATGGGATGAACAAGAAGAAAGATGAATTTTCCACTGAAATTGCAGGAACGCTGGGAGCGTATGCAACAGCAAATCAATTCTCGGTCGAAATGTTAAAGAGGCAGATCAAAGAAAAAAACCGCCTGATCAAGACCCTTGAGGCCAGGTTAACTTTAGCAGCAGAAAGCACTAGAAGTCAAGTGAGCGGAGAAATCGAGTTGGCCCGATTGGCTGACAAGAAAGAAATTGAAGTCCTCAAGACTAGGCTAGAACAAGCAAATTCTACAATCCGAGATGGTCGGGTACAATTGAGCCAGCAGAGGGATACAATTACACAGCTGCAGACTCAGTTGGAGGTCGCAAAAAGCAAGGCGGTTGACATCGAGATCATTAAATCTCAAGCGACTGATATTCGGAGCAGGATCTCCTCTGTTCAACAAAGCCTGCTAAACAAAGTAGGAGAGATTCGAGAAGACTGCCTGTTAATACAACGAATCTCTGAGAATCTAATTAACAAAGAAAGGACCGCAGAAGCTGCTCGGGTCGCTTTCCAAGAGGCAGTGATAGCGACCAACAACAAGTTTTCAGGGCATCCCAGGCTCACCATTGCCAAACAAACCAGGGGTAATATCTTGTTAAAGAATTGGGAACAGGATATTACTTTAAGCAAAGAGCAGGCTCAAAAAGTGGCAAATTCGTTAGAAGAGGCCGTCAATAACATAAATAGTGAGCAGTTGGGGATAGAAATTGGAGCTGACACAGAGGCGCTAAGGCAAATAAATTTAGATCGGATTTCTCTCGACATAAAGGAGGGGAATAACAGAAATTCAGTAGAAATCTCCAAGATGGACAAGGTAGACCCAGCTCAAATCGACAAACATTTTATTCAGCCTAGTGCACAACTTGGCGCCCTTGAAATCGTTGATATACAAATAAATGATAAACTTCGACAGTTGGCCCGAGAGTGCTATCTTGCCGAAGCCCGTTGTCAGGTCGAGCCTTCACAGCTTGTGACCCAGTTTGTGGACAAGTGTATCATGTACACTGAATCCGTGCAAGGACAGGCACCTAGCACTTCTTGAAGATAGAATGGGTGAAATGGAATTATCTCGCTCCCCCCAGCTGTCAATGCAAAACCTTCACAGCTTGTATTTCATTTTTAGACAAGTGTAGCATATGTATTAAATTTAAGCAAAAACAAGCATCTGGCACCTTTTTGTAAACAGATTCGGACAGATGGAGTAATTTCGCTCCTTTGAACCGATAGGAAAATTTTGTATAAAGAGATCACAAAAAGAAGAGAACAAGGCTAGACTTTTGGGGACTAACTGTAAGAGAGTTTTTTTTGCATCAAAGGAGTTAATACAAGCAATTTGAAGATTCCCAATTCTGTCACGACTGTGTTGCAAGTTTGTTTTGTCATGTTCTTTGTTTCTTTTCATTTTGCTCTACATAATTGACGTGTATCACTGTAATTTAGTACGACCACTACTATGGTGAAAGGTTTGCATCTTTTTCTATAATTGTCTCTTGTCTTTCCTCTGCACCAGCTATTAGCGAGTGTAAGACCAATTTACACTTACAGAATTTTATCTTTATTTACACTAGGTCAATTATGTTTATGTCAATTGCTTCTTCTGTGTATACGTGAGTTTTCCATTAACAGGAATTCCGCGTCATCTACAGCTTAATGTTTTCTCCCATCTCACGTTATTTTTATCGGAAACAACACAATTACAGGAAAGGGCCTTCAATTCGCATTCTTATTTCGTTTTTTCATGCAAAAAGTTTCTCTTTATTTCGTCTGAATTGAAACAGCAAATAAACTATCTCTTTAAAAACCATTTCCATACTAGAACTGTTACTCAATGACTGTTCCCGCAGCGACTCAACCAAATATTCAACCTGGATTATCTAGTCAAATACATATCTCTTTAAATCTCTTAGACACAATCCTTAAAACTGCGAACACCCGGGACGAATTGGAACAATCATGGGCATCCATTGAGCGTGACATAACTGATCAAGAGCAGTTGGAAGCTAGACGACGAGAATGTAGAAATCTGCTCTAGTTTCTCATACCAAAGGTTAGTATAATCCTGTATCAATCTTTTGTATGTTTTCAGATGCCTTGACACTGTACTTTAAGACTTAGTACAGACTCAGGAACAACAATTACCATGAGATTGTCTTTTATTCTTGTTGACATAGATATGTTCTTATGAAAATGATATTATACTTTTTTCTCTTGTTGCTCTTGTCTCGGGCGGGTTATTTTATAAATTCCATGGAGGTTACCATGGATATATCGTTGTTGTTTTTTTCTTGTTCTAGGCAAGTTACCATGGAGGAATGATTGATCACAACACTAGAAGAATGTTGTTCCTATTTCTTATTATTGTATTTTTATTTTGTCTCTTGTTCCAAGCAGGTCACAAGAAATAGCTCTGAGAAGGATCTCTTGTGATTATTGTTCTCGTTCTTTTTTTTCATTATTATAAGAGTATTATTCTTGTTTATTGTTTTCCCCTTTGTTGTCCTTGTTTCGGGCAAGTCATAGGTGATAAATCTGAGGGAAGTTATAGAGACGGTTGCAGGAGACAACATATTAGATGGTCTCTAGTTTGAAACATGGAGCAGACTATCCAGATAAGAAGTTGTATACATGACCATATACATCCATGTACCAAAGAAGAAGAAGATGAAGAAGGCTCCAAATATGACCGAACAAATCCCTCTAGTGCAGTTGATCACTCTTCAGATCATCGGGAAGATTTAGTAGATCCAAAAGGGCCTACCTAGAATCATTGCAGTAACTAGGAAGAGACCAGAATGGTCCCATGATACTTTGCAGGATGTAAATCCATATAGCATTGAAGAGCCATATTATGAGGAGCAGATGGCTCCACCAGTGGTGAGGCAGACAACCCCACCAAGTACCATCTCAGAAGGAGCTAGAGTTCAAAGGGATTCAGACCTCACGATCTAGTAAGGAGGAGGAGCCTCCCTAGGACCATTCATAGGATACTTCAAAGAAAATCATCACATACAGAGGGAGTAGATGGCTTTGGAGTTTATAGAGACTCGGAGTGAGCCTGATCTTAGTAAGATTCAATGGCTTAGAGACTTTCATTTAGAAAGTATTCCTCCTCATATTCATATGGGAGAGAGAGACATATTCCATGACTAACAGACATGTGTCATGAGTTGAGGAGGCTAGATAAAAGCTTCAGAGGCTTCAAGGAGATATGAGACCTCTTGGGAAGATTCCCTAGTTTCAATGACAAAGGAGGAAGTCAGTCATAAGGATTGGGATATGGATCTTTTTCCTTGAGAACATAAGGGAAGTCAGTAGTGACTTCCAAAATTATCTACAAGATCAAACATGTTGTTGATGGAAGCATAGAGATGTACAAGCCTGATTTGTGTCTAGAGGATTCTCCCATCAAGAGGGATAAGACTATGACGAGACACTTGCTCTAGTAGTCAGAAAAAGTATACATAGATCAGCCACAAGATACATGAGAAGGATTATCATGTTTGAAGATCGAATAAAGATTTGTATGGGCCTAAGCAGGCACCTAGGACATGATATTCTATATCAGACAGTTTCCTGATGAGCTTGGGGTTTACCAATAGTAAAGTAGATTCCAACCTTTACTACAATATTGTGGATGGTGGCCTAGTGATATTATTGTTATATGTGGATGATTTGTTTCTAACAGGAGACAAGAAGTTCATCATTATGAGTAAGAGGAAGCTTGTTGCAGAGTTCGAGATGAAATACCCAGGCATGATGAATTACTTCTTAGGTATAGAAGTGTGGCAGAACCCTGATGAGATTTTCCTGTGCCAAGGAAAATATGTTGTAGAGATTATGAAGAAATTCAGAATGATGGATTGTAAAGCCATGTCAACACTAAGGGAGATGAATCTAAAGTTATTGAGTGATACATGTTCGGAGATAGTAGATGTTACCATGTATGGATAGATGATTGGTTCATTGATGTAATTGATGAACACAAGGCCAAATATATGTTTTGCAGAGAAGACATCGAGTTAGTACATGGTTGATCCTAGACATGTTCACCTGATTGCAGAAAAACATGTGATGAGGTACATGAAGGGTACAATTGATTATGGACTTAGATATATATTGGATCATGAGATAAGACTGCATGGATACATAGATTCAGATTGGGAAGGTAGTGTCACATATCGGAAGAGTACATCCAGATGTTGCTTCAGTTTGGGATCATTTGTGATATCGTGGCTCAGTAGGAAGAAAAATTGTGTGGCACTTGGTTCTGTAGAGGCAGAGTATGTAGGAACATGTTCAGCTTGTGGTGAATCAATGTGGATTCGTAAGTTGATTAAAGGATTGTTTGATCTTGAGTTGGAGGTTACTTGTATTCTTTGTGAAAACCAGAGTTGCATAAGGTTGTCAGAGAACCCAATGTTCCATGACAGGTCCAAGCATATCAAGATCAAGTACCATTTTATCTGAGAGATGGTACAGAAGGGAGTAGTGAAGCTCAAGTATCTCCCTACTGACGAACAGGTAGCAGATGTGTTGACTAAGACTTTTTCTAGAGTGAACTTCAAGTACTTCAGAGACTTCAGAGACAAGATTGGTGTGATCTAGAAAGAATTTTCCTCATATGAGGTGTTGACGCTTAAAATCACAACGATTAATACTACTCACAAATGATTTCTAATCTCTATTATTTATTTATGATAATAATAATTAACTAGTAGGTGGGACCCCCTTGTAGACTAGAGGTTCTATGATGGATCTATTACACTTATATGTTTGTTGTTGTTATAATGATGCATACACAGTATTCTACAGTTTATGGTGCAAGTCATGGTTTTATTTGTCATGGAAACATAAGATTGTTGGTCGAATGTGTTATTGCTAAATGGTTTTGATGGACATTTGCAACTTATGGCAGTACTATGCGTTGATTAAATGGGTTGGTTTTCATTGATGTCAACCCTTGAAGAAATTATGGTAGCACAATGGTTTGGGTAATGGACCCAATTTGTTTTGATGGATAATGGTATGAGTTTTGAGATATTTGTAGGTAAGACTATTCCAGATGGATAGTACATGTCATGCCATTTCCGGTGGTATGTGGAATGTCACATGACTCCTCACAGTTAGAGAGTTATGGCCATGTGAAGTGGGAGAACCCTTGTGAGTCATCTAGAAGCCCCTAAAATTCAAAGTGTTTGAAAAAGAAATTATTTAAATAATAAAGTTAATGAAGAAATCCCTAAAATAAGGAAAGTGGAAAGCTACATGAAAGTATAAATAAGAGGCAAGTCTCTCTCATTTAAAAACACTTGAACACATTGAATATATTTTTTTGTGCGAGGCTTATAGAAAGTACTCATTGATACATCTGAAGTTGCGAAAGTCTGAAGTAGTACGAAGGGTTGACGGTGAAATTCTTGGAATTATAGCGAATACTAAAAAACCCTATTTTCTGAGGCATACGCGAGCTGACAGTGTATTAGGGTGCATACATACTAAGGCATACACGGGCTGACAGTGTATTAGGGTGTGTACGTACACAGGCTGGTAGTGTATTATGGTGCGTACATGTTGGTAAAGCCATGGAAACTTGAGAAGATGAATATGCAGAGGTTCTATATTCTGAGATCAAGTTCCCAGGAAGGTCTACAGTGCTTAGATATATCATATCTATCCATTGTTTCAAAATGTATGTCTTATTTCTATGAATAGTTGGATTTTTATGTATGCATGACAAATGGTTATGGATATTTGAGGATTCTCCCTAGAAAGACTAGTGGCTACATGGGATATTTTGTATAAGTCAGATCTACAGAAAACAGTGTTGGTATATTTATCATTGATACTTCTTGTTGAGGAACATCTTGTATTTCTTGGCATATGGCTAAGGGTTTTTGTGGTATATGGTTGAGAGCTTGTATTCATGATTACACACACTTTTGGCACATGACTAGAGAGAGATATGTATGAGGATGCATGCACAGGGTACATATACAGTATGGATGCAGTGAAAGGTTACATATCTATGTGAAATAAGTTACACAAGGTCAGAAGTTTTCAGAGGAAAGAAAAACCTAGTTTTCATAAGGCATACGCAGGTTGCATAACAGTTTGGTCACGTACATACACGGGCTGCATAACAAATAGGGTGCATACATACGCGTGTTGAAGCACTACAAGTCATGTACCTATTGTATTTTGTTGATACATGTTTAGTTCAGGTACAGATTGATTACAGGGAAGTTGTATAGGTTAGCTACAAGTCAGTGGTATAGATTGATACAGTTGTACAGTGGTTTATCTCACAGTGATAGTGTGACAGTGGTTCCATCATTCTACTTCTACTTCAGGGTGGTTGGATGGGGCAAGGACAGGTGGTTGTAGCCACCTTCCGGTTGTAGCTAGAGAACATAGGGGGTTGTAGCCTCCTTCTGGTTGTAGCCAAAGAATTGGGGAGTTGGAGCTTCCCTCAGGTAGTAGCCTAAAAAACTAGGGGGTTGGAGCCTCCTTCCAGTTGCAGCTAGAAAACAAAGGAACTTGGTGCTTCCAATGAATGTAATTCTTCAAGACATATAAGAAAAAACATTATGTGTTTTTCTCCCACTTTTAGACGTAAAAACACTAGTGTATTGTGTATGTGTGTGATTGCTCATTTGTTCATTGTTTATTTACTCTGTAACTATTGGATTATAATGCTACATTGATATAACACTTGCATTTTTGGTGAAAAAGGACATTATTTCTCTATTACTAATTCACCCCCCCTCTCAGTAATCCAACACAATGGATAAAAGGTACATTTTTTTTATAGGTGTTATGTTTATGCATTAAACATTGATTATTTTATTTCATATATGATCTTGTGCAAAAGATCATATGGAAGCTTTTAAAACAAAAGGGAAAGAATTATATACAAACCTTAAGGTATATGGATTGATACAAAAGAAGGTGTATAACCTTGCTTTTATGCTTATGCGCTTTGATTAAAGGATCATTGTAAGGTATATATCCTAACGTTATACATATGGTTGTTGTTAAATGTTTTTGACACGACTTGGGGTGGCACTATGCAATGGATATGAAATTGAATATAGAAATGGAGATGTGTTTGAATTAATGGTTGATGTTATGGTAATGGGTTGGCTTTTACGTTGAATTGAATAGGGTTGGGGGAGGAAGCGATGAGCATTTACTGCACGTCGCTCCAACAAACCTCGACCCCGTCACCCTAGCCATAGTTGCATTTGGTTTTTTCGTCTCTAGTGGTTGTGGAAACTCCGCGATTTCTGGTTTTGAAAGGAAAAACATAGTCCAACTCTTCTCTCAAAGAAATTTTTCCAGGTATGGCTTCTTTAATTTCCATCCATGATGGTCCCTCTATATTATGATTTGATTTTTTTGGCTCAAGGTTTCATGAGGTTTGTGTTTTTCTTAAGTTTTGATTGTGTATCAGTGTTGTGCATATGGTTTCTTCTGTGAATAATATAGACTATTGTCATTTTAAAAGAAAAGAATGGATTTTATTGCGTGGATAGCTTTTGCATTGCTTTGTTTTAGTGTAAAACATGTCAATCAGCTTAGGGTTTTACTCTAGTTCTCTGTGGAAAATTATGACAATGGTGTAACAATTTCTGATTTTTTATTGTGTCAGTTTTTACCACTAGTCTGGGTGTCAGTTGTTGTCACTCCTTTACTCTTAGTGGTCATTATGTTTCATTCTTCTAGGTTGCAATGCAGACTATTGAGAGTTGCATTGTTTGTTTGGTCGAGCCCCGAGCTATCATTTGTTATCGCATGTTGGGCCCTTCATTTTTGGGAAGGAATTGTGCAAGTTTTGATTAAGCATGAGTCACACAAACTTCATCGAAGGCTGGAACAAAGAATAATAGAACGCAGTTGTGGAAGCGAGCGCAACACTAGATAAGCAACAAACATTTGCAACAAAACAAGGAAGCGCACAAGCCGAGAAGGAAGACATAACCCAGCTATATATAGGACTGAATATAATTGTAAAAAGGTTCGTCCGTTTAGTTTTTGGGTTGATTAGGGTCAATTTGAGTCAAGTTGATCAAGAGTCACCCATAGTTGGGAGTAACTGTTGGTAACTATTGTAAGTCGAGAACAGACAGATTTTGATCATGTGAGGAATGAGACCTTCGAGTTGGGAATTAGAGCTCTATGGCAGGGGACTAGAGCCGAGAGTATGTACTGGGAATTTCTATGTAATTATGAGTCTACAATGCAAGAAAGATCTTTGAGATAATATGAT
>JASDQU010307004.1:195948-207322 GCA_032191745.1 Picea mariana | reverse complement strand
CATGAATCTTGGAGAAGAAAGAAAAGATTCAACCCCGATAACAGGAGAGATCGAGAATCTGATCGAAGAAATCGTCCCAGAGGAAGCAAATGAGACCCCCCAGATCAAAGAAAATTGCCTTGGAGCCAATGGCACCAGCCCCGAATCACCCACACCCCGAGCATCTTCTATCCAAGCAGTAAGTTCGATACTACCTTATCATGCTAGTTTTGTTCCAATTCAAGTAATTAGTTAGTTGCAACCAGGAAGTGTGAGGACAGGGAGGATATTGGGATCCCCTGGTAGATCGCAAGTAGGACCATTAGGATTTATACTAATAAGAACAATAAGATCAACAATTGTTGGTAATGCAAGAGGTTTGATTGCTCAGTATCGAGAATGTTGGGGTAAGGGAGATGAAGACGTTGAACAACACTGGTTATTGTGCGAAGCCATCTAGAGGTCTAGAGGGACATCGGATGCAAACAAGCTAGTCGAGTTCCAGACTACCTTGAGAGGTCACACTCTCAAGTGGTATATGAAGATCATTGAACGAGGAGTGTCAGGGACGTAAGGTCAAGCATTCACACTTGCCCAGGTTCGGACGAGGTTTATAGTAGAATTTAAACTACCTCAATCAAAACAACAGGCTATGTCTGAGTTGCATGAGATTCAATAGTGGGAAGGTGAATCAGCCTGGGAATACAGCCAGAAGTTCAAATATTCCATAGGGAGGTTTTCACACCCAATCCACGAAGAACATCAAAGGGAGTGGTACATTCAATGGTTGCTACCTCTAACTCAAATTTTGCTAATACAACAGCAGATAGCCATGTTAACAGATGCCTCGGAACAATCGATGAAGATTGAAGCCATGGTAGGACACCCTGGGAGCCTAAGAGTGACCAGACCCCCAGTGGATGTGAATTTGGCACAACTACAAGGGAAGATATTGGCGCTTATAGAAAATATCTAGGAGTTGATGATACCCAGACTGGGACGGCCATAGGTTTGGTGCACTGGATGTTATACAGAAGGACATTTGGCGAACGAATGTCCACATCTAAGGGAAATGGGACCTCCTCAGAATCCGATAGTACCCCCACAAGGACCCATGGGAGGAGTTGCACAAGTTTCGATGAACTTACCATCCCATAACCCCACCCTGTATCATGCTTTCCCAGGAGGCCAAGCAGCACCAACAGCCGAATACTGTGAAATCTGTTGAATCCATGGGAATGGGCCAAGATAGTGCCCCATCATGCAGAAATATTCGATAGTACAAAACAGAGTTCAGTGTGAGTTATGTGCATCTACCATGCATACTAACAATCAATGTAGAGTGTTGGATGCACTTGCAGATAGGTTGGACTGAACAACATTTAGGGTGAATGAAAACCCTCAGGGACTAGGAAGAGGTCGAGGAGATGGAGCCGGAGGAGACTTCAAAGGAGGAAGAACTGGTGAAAGAGGACCAAGCAAGTGTTATAACTGTGATGAACAAGGTCACTTGGCTAGAGACTATCCTTATCCAAGGTGACCATGGTGCTCTCATTGCAGAACCAATGGGCATGCAACTGAAGACTGCCCAAAGTTAATTGAAAAATGGGAAGACAGAGAACAACAAAGAGGAACTAACCTTATCAGTTCAGAAATCAAGAGATTCATTAAGGGGCAGCTTCCCAACATTAATATCATTACTCGAGGAGGAGCAAAGATAGGAGCTGATGTTGATAATCTACCTCAAATCCAAAAGTCAGCACCTAAAGAAGATAGGTATGACCCTTTGAAATAGAAGCTATTCTTTAAAGATGCCATAGAAATATTTTAGAGTATTCCTATCCCTGAGACACAAGAGAAACCCGCACAGTCTATTGTTTACCCTAAGGTGGCACAAGTCCCTGCTTCACCCCCTGCACCCAGAAACCCTGTAACCCTACCAAGACAGCATGAGAAACCCCAAAACGCGGTTGAACTTTGGTTTCAGTTATTCTCTGACATTCTAGGGAATGAACAACTAACAAAAAGGTTGTACAATGCGTTGTACCTAGTCTTAGGGAATGAATAAACCTCAGAAGCAAGAATAAGGACTAATCTTCCTGAGAAAAATACTCAGAGAGTGCAACGAAGAAAATTACGAACTGGGAAGGAGTTCATATTAGTGGCCCATTTAGATGAATATGAAATTATGGATGTCATGTTGGACCTCGGGTCAGATGTGAACATTATGCCCAAGAAGACCTGGGAAGCCTTAGGAAAACTGACACTGACATATTCCCCAATTCAATTAAGAATGGCAAACCAATATTGTATCTTCCCCATAGGAAGACTGGAGAATGTGAAAATCAATGTAGCAAGAGTAAAAATAGTAGTTGAATTTGAAGTTATTGAGATCATGGGAGATAAGGACCCCTACCCTGCACTACTTGTCATTGATTGGGCTTACTAAAATTATGTAGTAATTGACTTAAAGAAAGACACCATGACTTTTGAAGCTGAGGGGATTAAGGTAGTTCAACCCTTGGATCCATATGTAGGATCCAGGTACACAGATCCAATAGACAATAATATGGAGGGAGAAGATATAGACCATTTATACATTGTAACAGCTGGGACAAGAAACGATTATATAAACCCTACAATGGATGGATCAGTAATCTGGAGAAGTATACAGTCAGTGGACAAAGATTCAGAATTAGCTTTCGATAGTTGGCAACAAGGGTCGTATGAAATATTCTCAAGAAGATGCACAACTGTCAGAATGACCAGATGGGTTGGGACCGAAGTTGGAGAACACCCAGTATACGATGGCACTGCAGATCTAGACAATTTTTTTCAAAGCATGGAAGAGAATGTGAGAGAAGATCAAAGAATCTTGGTACTAGATATATCTTTTCAAAACACCCCCGCCAGATGGTGGGCCACTCATAAATTCATACTCAAAACTTGGGACGAGGTCAAGCAAGCTATCAAGTACAGGTTCCAGAATAAGGAATAGTTGGGATCAAGGACGCAGACATATCTCCAAGTTGCACAATGGTTCAACAAAGAATCGGATCCAAGGATACATATTGAACAGTGCACAACATAATGGTAGGTTGCGGAGATACCCCCTCACTTTTGGCCTCGGGTATTTCCCCACTCTCTAGGTCCAATCCTGAAAGCTTGGATTATGCACGAAGAAACCAAAAGATAGACCAGCAATTGGCAAATGTTGGTAGCTCAATTGTGCAAGGACTTCTCATTTACAAGTAAGTAGCTCGAGCTTGAAGTAGTCTTGCAACAGATTAAAGCATTTCTTTTTACAGATAATGGTAAAAAGAATTCAAACTTAGCAGTATGCGCCAAAGATAGCCAAAAACTTCAGACTAAACTCCACTTACCCTTGACTGAGAAACCCATGAAATGATATCATATTAGCAAAGACTCAGAAAACCCAAACGACTTAGAATCCCTGAGAAACTTAGCCATCAAAGAGACAGAGGGGAGCAGAGAAATTCAAAACACCATACCCAGTCAGACTGATAGCTCCTACAATCACCCATTAAAATTGCGGAAAATCAACATAGGGACAATAGAGAAACCCAAGATGGCCATGGTGGGAAACTATTGGGATGAGAAAACCATTCAATAAATAGAGAGTTTGTTGAGGGAATATGAGGATTTGTTCCCAAAGACTTTCTCAGAGTTAAAAGGAATCAAAGGAGATATGGGAGAAATGAAGATTGAATTGAAACTAGGATCTAATCCTATTAGACATAGACCATATCGTCTTAACCCAAGAGTAAAAGAGAAGGTCAAGAAGGATATAGACAAGATGTTGGAAGCAGGTCTCATTTTTGTAGTAGAATAAGTAGAGTGGGTTAGCCCGATAGTTATTCAAAGCAATAAAGACACAGAGGATATTAGAGTCTGTGTAGACTATAGAAGTCTCAACACTGCCTATCTGCATGACCCCTTCCCAACACCATTTACAGACGAGGTGCTAGAACAGGTTGCGGGGAAGGAAGCATACTCATTTATAGATGGATTTTCAGGATATGATCAAGTCAGGATCGATGAAGAGGACAGAAATAAAACCACTTTCATAATAGAATGGGGATCGTTTGCATATAATGTGATGTTATTTGGGTTAAAGAAGGCCCCTGCAGTTTTCTCCAGGATTGTGATAGCAGCCTTTAGAGAGTTCATTCACAAATTTATAGAATTCTACATGGATGATTGGATGATATATAGCTTTCTTAAGGAATATGTAGCACTACTAAGGCTAATGTTCGACAGATGCAGAGAGCTGCAAATCTCATTAAATCTTAGGAAGTGTATCTTTTGTGTGCCACATGGAAATTTTTTGGGCCACATAGTCTGCTGAGAAGGAGTATTGGTAGACCCAGCCAATGTTGTGGTCATTGTGAATATGAAACCACCTACGAGTGCCAAATAGTTGTGCTCCACGTTGGGACATACAGGTTACTATCGCAAGTTCATCCATAGATATGCCAACATTACTGCACCTCTGGAAAACCTCCTGAAAAATGCTGAAATGTTCTAATGGACCCCGGAATGTGATAAAGAATTTGAGACACTCAAGGAGAAACTTGTCACAGCACCGATTCTGATATTTCCAAACTGGGAGAAGGAATTTCACGTCCATGTAGATGCTTCAGGAATTGCCTTAAGAGCCATCTTGACACAACCTGGAGACGGAGCTATGGATCATCCTATCTATTTTGTGAGTCGGAAGTTGTCGCAAGCAAAGCGCAACTACAAGACGACAGATAGGGAGGGATTAGTAATGATTTATGACTTACAAAAATTTAGACATTATCTGTTAGGATCTCATTTCAAATTCTTTACTAATCACTCTCCATTAAATTATTTAGTTAACCAACTGGTGTTAGAAGGAAGAATTTGTAGATGGTTGTTGTTATTTTAGGAATTTTCCTTTGAATTTATCATCAAGTCAGGAAGATGCAATGTAGGACCTAATCACCTATCCATATTAGAGTCAGGTGAAAGTGGTGGAGCAGTAGATGATCAGCTCCCAAATGAAGACTTATTCAGAATTGAAGCCATACTGGAGTATCTAGAAGACATAGTAGTCTTTCTAAGTACAAGAGCCTATCTGGAAACATATTATGCAACTCAGAAACGCCACATGGTTGTTAGAGCAGTCGATTACTAGTTGATCACCGGAAAATTATATAAACTAGGACTAGATAGCATCCTCAAACGATGTGTCCTAGATCACGAAAGGTAGGATATACTCTGGGAATGTCATAGCGGCGTTGTAGGAGGCCATGTAGGAGGAAAGTGCATGGCACATAAAGTTTTACGGGCAAGACTTTGGTGGGCAACACTCTTTAAGGATGCGAAAGTATATGCTACATTGTGTGATGTTTTTCAACGAGTGGGAAAGCTATCATGCCGCGATGAACTGTCACTACAACCAGTTAGATCTCTACAAGCATTTGAGAAATGGGCAGTTGACTTCACTAGACCAATTAGCCCCACAGCCAAGCATTCAAAATCAAGGTACATCATTACCGCGACTGACTACCTTACCTGTTGGGAAAAAGCAACAATTGTACAAGATTGTTCGATAGACACTGCTACCAGGTTCATTTTTGAAAGTATCATTACTCGGTTCAGATGTCCCAGGATCCTGACCATCGATCAGGGAGCTCATTTCATTAGCAGCACTATCGCAACACTTACAACAGAATTTCTGATCCAACATCACAAGAGTAGCCCATACCACCCATAGGCCAATGGAACAGTAGAAGCCTTCAAGAAGATTCTGGAAAAGGGACTAACAAAGGTATGTTGCACAAACCGGGAGGACTAGGATGATAGATTTCTAGTCGTACTATGGTGATGTAGACCCCCCACCTCAGCAGGGTTCTGCGACCTCCCGGTCTCTGGATAGATCTGCTCCTAAGCCGAAATGGCTCTTTGGGCTCCTGCTGGAACCCATTGAATCGAATCCATAAGTCCCCTTTTATCCTATGGTACAGGTATTAAGAAAACCTGCGCACCTATTTTTTAGCGCTCTTCTCCGTTCTGCAACAACGCACACGCCTTTCGCATTTCGCGATTTTGGGACTTCGCAACTCCAACTGCAACGTTCTAGGTCCTTCAATCTTCCGGTATGTCAAAATATATCCGTGACCACAGTCCACCTTTTGAGATTTTGCAATTCACGATTTCACGACTGCAGCTGCAACGACTCTTGGTCCTTCGGACTCCCGGTGTCTGAAATGCCGAAATATCCCCTGGACAATCAACGGTCCAGATCTGCCCAAATGGACGGTCCTTGTTCAATTGTGATTCCTCCTTTTGTGATTTCAGGAGTCAGGACTTCTTGTCTCATGACTCCTCCCTCCTTGATCTCCCGGTACCCAAACTCCCGGTAGACTTCGATCTTACACACCTGTCCTCCAAAATGAACAGTTTCGATGCTTTTCAGGACTTCACAGGTTGTGAAGTCGAAAGACTCCTCTCCTTCTGCCTTTCGATGCCTGAATCGCCAAAATATGTGGATCTTCGCCACGTAGCCTTCCAACGATGGACAGTCCTAGTATTTTTGGGACTTTGACAGGTCTTCTCTTCCTTCTGTTGTGATGAGGTTTAAACCTCGTGCACCTCCTCTAGATCCAACAGCTCACGGACCTTGGTGCTAGATCTGATGGTTTAGATCCCCCTTCATCTTCTTTGATCCAGTGGCTCTCAGGCCACCGTGCTCCAAATCCAACGGTCTGGATTCCTTTGGGATTTCGTGAATCAGGAGTTCACGATGCAGCGACTCCATGATCCCTTTCTACTCCAAGTCCCGAACTCCGATATACCAAAATTCAAACGTGCGATTTCTAGATTTCGCGAACCGGAAGTTCACGATGCAATCATTTTCACATTCCTTGGCCGCTCCAAACCCCGAACTCTGAAATGTCGAAATTCAATGCCTTCGCCCGATCCAACGGTTGTCGGGATTTCATCACTTCTCTACGAAGTGTCTCCATTGTTCATCTTCAGTTTCTCTCCTACGCACGCTCCCAGCAATTAGACTCTATGGGTTTTCCTCTGGATCTGACGGTTTTCGGTTCTCTACACAAGATCTGACGGCAGCTGTAGCTCCCTCCTGAGCTTTGCGCTTCTTCATTTTTCTTGGAATATCTTTGAAGTTTCAAAGGCCTCGACCTTTGCTTTCTATGCTAACCATGTGACCTTGGGTCTCACCTACGTTCTGGAAAATGTTGTTCCTCCTGAGCTTCGTTCGCTCTGAAACCTCAAAGGGTTTCTCTCGACTTATGCACTCCTTGCAGGGTACTTGCACACAACTGTGCAATCCATCCTGAGATTTGAGAACTCGGACCTCTAAGGGACTCGACCCTTTCCTTCTCCTTCAAATGGATATTAGTGCCCTCTTGGAAACCTCCTGCTCAAGCACTCCTTTTTGAGCTAACAGAGTATTCAGCAACTCTGTAGGTGTCTCTCCTCGACACTTCTTCTCTCTGAACTTGAAAGAGTTCCTCCTATGCACACTTGCACTAACCCAATGCCCTCCTGGCAGAGTTCTCCAGAATCCTCAGTGATTATTTCTTCTTACCGAACTCAAAATAGAGTTCTTCTGTGCACTCTATGCACTTGCTCAATGCCCTCCTGGCAGAGTTCTCCAGAATCCTCAGTGATTCTGTCTTCTCGTTGAACTCGAAACAGATTTCTCCTCAATGCACCCTGTGCATTCACTCAATGCCCGCCTGGCAGAGCTTCCACATAACCTTCAGTAGTTCTGTCTCCCTGTCGAACTTGAAACAGAGTTCTTTCCTATGCACTCCTTTCACCTCTACTGGTGAAGGTTCAACCCTATCCCTCTTGAGCTTTCTTGAGGTTATCTCACCTCTGTCAATGCACACCTTGTGGACTCTATGCACTCCTTGCACTTGGAAACTCTAATATAGGAAGAAGTCGAAACTTCTGCAAATACTTCACCAGTTATGCATTTTAAAACATGAAATGCATACAAACATGTAAACACCAAAACACATAGTTATGTAGGAAAAAATGCTCTTTCTATTAATCTGTATGTTTTTACAAAGGTGTTTATATTGGCTGGACTGTAACAAGTCTCATCTCTCTCCTGAGACCTCTCTGCTTGGTCTCTCCTCTACCTAACTCTATACTCTCTAACTTCCTCCTATTCCAAAATGAGGGCTCTCTCGAGCTTATCCTCCACCTCACCGTCTCTGAGTTATCTCTCTCATAGAATGGCTACATTACACAAATAGAAGTCGAAGACCTGACTGAAATGGACTTAGCTGTAGGTAACCATTAACAAAAACCTCAACCACCTCCTGTACAAAGGTGTGCTTGGCATTAAAATCCTTACAACGCAAATCCCCAAATGGGATCAGATTTCAAAATTTTGAAAAATGAAAGGGCTTTGCCTCTCTCCTTCATGAATTTGCATTGGATGTGATGGCTAGCTGGCACTTGCGC
The DNA here is from genome assembly GCA_032191745.1 of Picea mariana. Lineage (NCBI taxonomy): Eukaryota > Viridiplantae > Streptophyta > Pinopsida > Pinales > Pinaceae > Picea > Picea mariana. The sequence continues at coordinate 198,850 of JASDQU010307004.1, read as the reverse complement.
TGAGTTAGAGTGATGCTCTTGCATCATACTCCTCAGCTAGAAAAATCATGATCTCTTGATCATGAGTTCCTCTGCATCTCTGTTGAAATCCACCTGGATCCCAAACAGTTCTTTGGAGCTGTCCATCTGCTCCTTTACTTCGTTGCTGCTATTGTTGCTACTCTGCTTTTCTTGCAGGCTCCCTTCTACTTAGCTTCTCATTGTTGGCAGTCTCATGTGTTGACTTCAACATCAGTCTTTTGATTTCATCAATCACCTTGTCCAGTTGCTGCAGTGGTTGGCTCTTTGTATGTAGTCCTCTCTACTGCACTTTTGTCTTATCAATGGGTAGATTTGCTTGATCTCCCCTCCTATATTTATCTTTCTTTGTTGCACTAGTTGGCCACTCTGCTGCAGACTCCAGCTCTGCAGTTTCATCACTGAACTGTTGTTCAACTTCTTCCTATGGCAGTTATGTTGCTACCATTTCTCTTGCTGGCATACTTCCAGCTTCTTCTAGCTTCTTCCTAGGCTGGTATGCTCCACTACCATCTTCCAACTTAGCATGTTAGATGTGCAAGCTTTGCACTATCACCCTCTTCTCCAAGGCTTCCAATTCTTCACATAGATCAGCAAAGTCCATTCTATTTGCTTCCTCCTCTGCTGCATATTCCAATGTTGCAGTCTTCTCTGTTTCAGCTTCTTGGCTGAAAATTTTGAGCAACTCGACTGAATTCTCTTTTCCTTCTACTAGGGTAAACATCAGTGTCTGCTCCATTTCTTCCTTCATGACAGTCTCTGATGGTTGTCCTCCTTCTTTTGTTGCCTCTGCAACACATGCTCTTGCCTCAACTGGGCTGCCTGGTAGGAATATCTCAATTCCTCCAATGATCAGAATGCTCTTCTGATCTTCCTCTATCAGCTCTCCTCGTTGATCCGAACTCTCCTCTGAGTTCATGAGACTTTCACATAGCCTCATCTTTTCCCCCTTGCCCATCTGGCAATATGGGAGTTTTATGTTTCCCACCTAGCATTCTATGAGATCAATTGATCCCATCTCCATCAGTACTCCTTCCTAACATGAACTCACTCCCAAGTCCCTAAGACTTTTAGACAGTCTCCCTTCTCTTCCCTTGCCCACCTAGCAATCTGGGAAATTTTTTCTGCCCACTTGGTAGTCTATGAGGTCTTCAGCCAATCTCATACCATTTCCCTTCTGGCAATGTGAATTTCCCCTACTTTCCTCCTGACAGTCTATGAAATCCTCCAATGATCTCATCTCATTGCCCACCTGGCAATTGGAAAATTCATCCCTGCCCTCTTGGCAGTTTATGAGATCTGAATCTGATCTCTCTTCCTCATCACTAAGGTTTTCTCCAACTTCTAGCTCACAGATGCAAACCAGCTCTGTGTCACTGAGGTTTTCAGCATACCTTAGCCACTTCCTCAACAGCCTTTTCTATCTTTTTGCCAACAACTCCTTGACTGGCCACTTCACCTTCTTTTTCATGGGCCATTCATACACCCATCGTGCTTTTGCATTCTGTTGCACCCACAGTGAAAGCTCTTCCATCCTTGCTCTTATCTCAGCGAGTTCTTTATCCATCTCTTCTTTACTCATCTGTTGGTGTTCTCCTCTTCCACCACGCTCATGGCCTTCAGTAGCCATTTCCTTGTTCTTGTCTGCCCTCCTGGCAAACTTGTTGTTTACTCTTCCACCGAGAGTAACTTCAACATTTCCTATAGTCCACCTAACTATCTATCCTTTTCTACACACCTTGCAACAATCACTACAGATATTTTAACACTCTACTTCTTTCTTCACCTGCTTCATTCAGATGAATTTTTGCTTCTGATTCCACTTGATGTCACCAGAATTTCTCCTTTCATAGTCCACATCTTGCCTGTGATATGCAGACAAAAAAATTGTTGGCTCTGATACCACTTGATGGTGTGTATCAGAGTATTTTATTTATCTACTCTGCCTCCCTCTGCTTGTAGTCTACAAACAGAAAGTGGCTCTGATACCACTTGATGCAAACCCCCCACCTCAGTAGGGTTCTGTGACCTCCTGGTCTCTAGATTGATCTGCCCCTGAGCCGAAATGGCTCTTCGGGCTCCTGTTGGAACCCCTTGAATCGAATCCACAGGTCCCCTTTTATCCTTTGGCATGGGTCTTAAGAAAACCTACGCGCGTGCACAGCTTTCAGCGCTCTTCTCCATTCTGCAACAATGCACATGCCTTTCACATTTCGTAATTTCAAGACTTCGTGACTCCAGCTGCAATGTTCCAGGTCCTTCAATCTCCCGGTACACAAAATGTCAAAATCTGTCTATGACCATAGTCCACCTTTCAGGATTTCGCGACTCCAGTTGCGACGACTCTTGGTCCTTCGGACTCCCGGTGTCTGAAATGTCGAAATATCCCCTGAACAATCAATGGTCCAGATCTTCCTGAATGGAAGGTCCTTATTCAATCGTGATTCCTCCTTTTGCGATTTCGGGAGTCAGGATTTCTTGTCTCATGACTCCTCCCTCCTTGATCTCTCTGTACCCTAACTCCCAGTAGACTTCGATCTTCAACACCTGTCCTCCAAAATGGACGGTTTCAATGCTTTTCAGGACTTCGCAGATTGCGAAGTCGAAAGACTTCTCTCCTTCTGCCTTTCGATGCCTGAATCCCCGAAATACGTGGATCTCCGCCACGTAGCCTTCCAACGATGGACGGTCCTGGTATTTTCGGGACTTTGACAGGTCTTCTCTTCCTTCTTCTGTGACAAGGTTTAAACCTCGTGCACCTCCTCTAGATCTGATGGCTCATGAACCTTGGTGCTAGATCTGACGGTTCAGATCCCCCTTCCTCTTCTTTGATCCAGAGGTTCTAAGGTCGTCGCGCTCTAGATCCAACAGTCTGGATTCCTTC
>JASDQU010307004.1:100976-111230 GCA_032191745.1 Picea mariana | reverse complement strand
TTTCTGGAAAAGTTTGCTAGAAGAATAAGTATAAATAAGGTGATGCCTTAGCTCATTTGTACACTCACTCACTTAGAGTGTGCAAGTCTAAGGAGGAACTACAACGATAGCTAGGGTGCAAGTTTGGAGAGTTACAATTGCAGTTGGAGAGGGCGCAATTCTGGAGGAATGGTGTAGCAGTCTTTCTAGTATCTCTCTTGTGCTTCTCTTGGTGTAAGGTAGGTTATCTTTGTATGGTTATTGTTTTGTTTCTACAACATTATTTTGGCTAGGATTTATCTATTGGTTCTAGTGTAGACTTGTCAGAATTAATCTAAGTAATGGTTAGTGTGCTTGGGGGTGAATGCCTATCGTTGGGTGACAATGATGTGACATTGTCTATGGTTAAATGATCATACCAACATTTTAACATATTTGAGGGAGATTTAGAATTTGATTGCTTCCATGGACATGACCAGTCCATGTGTAGGCAGATAACCCACATGTTCGAGGATAAAACACATAGACAACTTGATATCCTAGAATTGGTCTTCATCAAGTGGTATTAGAGCATAGAAAAATATTTCTCTGCACATGAGTGGGTAGGTGCAGAAGCCTAGAGAATAGGGTGCTTAGATGGTTCTAGGAGAGAGAACTGGTGATACCAAAAGGTCAATCTCAGGAGAAATCTTGATAAGGTATTGGGTAGCATGTGTAGAGGCTTACTAAAGAGGAAAGAATTAGTTGCAACTCATTGTTGAGCATGAGGAGAAGCTCAGTGTATGATGGAGTGATGCATGAAGAAAAAGGAAGATCATAGAGTGAAGATAAAGAAACAATGAAGACATGTGACCAGGAGGTCATGAAAAATTTTCTACCCTGGGATTCTAATGCAGGAGAAAAAACCCCCACAAATCAAAGTCAAAATCTGGAAGCTTCGGGAAGGTGCAGCATGCCCTTAAGGATGTGATTTCTTCAAAAAGTGTGTAAATGATAGGGTTTGTTTTGATATTATAATAGATATTAATGATTTCATTGCGGATAGATCGAATATTTTCATGATCTGATCATTATTGTATGTTTTCTCTATATCATGTAATCCTTTCGATCATTTGAGGGGAGGCCTGGTACAATCTAAAACCAGCCGAGAGGGTAGCCTAGCCCAGAGAGGTCATATTGTATTCGACCTTGATACAATGAAATGTGTTATTGTGTATTTTCGTGAGTTCTATTTTATGGGTCAATCTGTGTGAATAAAACCTAATAAATCCACAAGTTTGAATCCAAATGTGTATGTCTGTGGAGACCACAAATGTGTTGCAGGTCTGTATGGAAAGGAGAAGACGTATTTGAGTGAGGAACAATATCGATATTTTATCACTAGAAGGATCGATGGCGATCTAGCTCTAGAAATAATATCTTGAGGAAGCCATGATCACTAAAAGGAAAATACCCTCTAGCAAATGTTTTTGCGGATGCCCCTATAAAAGTATCCCAAAAATCTGTTTATAGCGGATGATACTAGTGGAGGTAAGTGGGTGTAGGTTTTAGCAGATGTTTTTACGTCAGTTCTTTTATACATACATAACGCACTGGTGTGTTTTCAACATCAAGCGCATCGGTTCCCTCAAAACTAGCGCACTGTAGCAAGGTTATTTCAAATAAAAAACAATATTATCCGGTGTGATACAGAAATAAGGATGCATCGAGAAATAATGATGCACCGTAATAGATTTTTTTTTAAATATACAGTGTGCATCGAAACACTGGAAGCACCAGTGCGCTATTAGTAGAGCACATCATCATATGGTTAAATAAAAAACTTTTACACAGCAATGTAGGATAGTGTCAAAAAAATATATCGGTGCCCTCCATTGTATCATGTGCTCCAGTGCTTCAATATGTAGCATCGTGTTAAGGTTAATTTCCAAATTTAGGTGGTGCGCTCTGTAAACCCAAGCACACCAGGGCGTCTATTATTATATTGCACCATGTCATGCTTAAACAAAAAAATTCGCACTATTGTAGTTTTTCAAAAAAATGTTTGGCAATGTGCTATGGCATAGTATAGGCACCAGTGTGCACCCAAAAACATGTGCACCATGATAGGGATATTTGTTTTGTAATTTTAAATATAGCCGGTGTGCTCATTAAACATGTATTTCCTGGTGCGGTTGTGAATTAGGAGCACCGGAGCAGGGTTTTATTTAAAAAAAAATTACCCACGATAAAAATCATTTTTCCATTTTTTAGTCTTTTAGAGCTCAAAATCACTGGGGAAACCTTTGTCTATCTGAAGCACCCTTCCATCAGTGCTTTCCTTGGTTGTGTTCCTTTCATGTGTTAATTGGTGCGTGAATTTCTATTTTTTCCAAACGATGGGCAAATTTAGTTTTTTTTTAGTATATCGCAATCATGCCTCCCCGACAACAAAGTGTCTAGGTAATGTACTTGTTTCTTCATAACTTAAGTTTTCACCGGTTAAAAATTTAAAATTGAGTGAAATTTTAAGTGTAAAAAAAAAAACTGTGTGGTGCGTTTGAGGCGCTCTACTCACACCGCATACGGTGCGACCTGTAAATTTACAGGGGGCATCACGTACCTTGTCACATTTATCAGCGGTGTGTTGGTAAACATAAATGCATCGGTGTGTCTGTTTAACGATGCACCAAATAAATTCATTAACTGATGGGGTGGTGTGTCAAATTACAGTTAACGCGTCAAGGTGTTAAATTTCATAGCTAATCTAGGTGGATATTGGTGGCCACCCACCTGTTCCAAATTCCAACTAGCTCATATTGATAGTTTTTAGTTCAGCATGTTTCTCTGTAATGGGGAAATTTCTTTGTAATTGTGGGTTCTGCACTTACAGGGTTGTCCTGAAGCCCTACACAGCATCCAGGTGGATATTGGTGGTTTCCCACCTATTCCAACTGGCTTATTTTGGAAGTTGTCATGTCAGTACATATTTTTTTACTTCCAAGCTCGTTTTGGGGCTTTAAACAGTGTTTTCTTGGATTTCCATAGTCAAACTGTAGATGGAATCAAATTTTGATGACATAATGTGTAGTTCTCGAAAAGACCTTTCCAATGGGCTATCACACGCCTAAAATAGAGATTGTATGCAAAAGTTACGACCCTAGGAAGTTAATGTACTAACTTACCCCAACGGGGCCCACATGAATTTTGGTGCTTCATCTCCTAGGGTTAGGTTTTGGATGTCTAGGGTTTTGGAATTTATGTTTATCATAAAAACGCCTTTAGATCCTCATTGTAATCATCTTCTTGTGAATGATCATAGTCGTCACATCTCTTCTCAGAGATAAAGATGCCACCATTCTAGCGAGTCTTGCACTATGTATTTTTACAGTCTCTATACATTTATTTCATTAATAGAAATCATGTATTGTTGTATTTATCTGTTTTTGGCAATTTTATGTGTATTTGATTGTAATATCTATGCTTTCATTTTTTTTCCGAAAATAACCCGGATTAGTGGTATCAAATGAGGCTGCTCTTGATCATTTTTCAGTGTATGTCCCCGGCGAGGTCCAAGTATAGCAAGTTGGGTCTCGATCTTGTCTCTCTTGAGGAAAATCGCTCTTGAACGCCCAATAAACCCTTTATGGCAGCAAAAAAGAAAAACGACAGAGCAAAAGTTTCTATTAACATGTTTCTTGAGCAAGCTCTCACGCGACAGAGGGACAAAATGATGGAGAATTTTTCCCACGTCCTTCAATGCCTAACGATAGCAACATGCACATATTCATCAAGAGGCCACTTTGGAGGAACCTCTCCCTTCAAGGTACAAGTTAATTTTGATATTCCCGTATTTGAAGGTCAGATAGATGTGGATGCCTTAGAAAAATGGTTGAATCTGCTAGGAGGTTATTTCTCTGTTCACAAATTTTCCAACAGGGAAAAGATCACCTCTGCACTCCTCAAGGCTCTCCCCCATGTCAAACACTAGTGGGAAACTTACTAGGAGAAAAGTTCCACGAAGTAATATGGAATATATGGGACCGAGCCCACTTGGTATTTTTTTGTGGATGCGGTCAAGGAACAATACTACCCTATTGATAACTATGAAGACTAGTACATGAGATGAACCATACTATGGAAAGAGAAGAGATAAATAGTATTGAAGTTCACAAATACTTTCCATACCTTGTGCACCAAGTTGGGTATTAAAGACTTTGAGCGGCATCTGGTTCTGAAATATCGTGGGGCTCTGCATAGGTACATCCAAACCGAAATGGATTTCCTAAACATCTCATAATTGGGAGTTGCCTATGATATGTTGTCAAAATCGAGCAAAAATTTAGGCACAAAAACAAATGAGAGTTAGGGTCTGCAAATCTACAACAACCAAAGCATAGTAAAGATGGCCCTAACCAACAACCTCCTGACAACCAATCCAAGACACAGGAAAATAAGGGCAAATGAAAGATGAAGAATGGAACTGGGAAGTCATTGGTGGTTGAGGTCAAAGACAAGGAGTTGAACCCTGATTCAGAATCTGATCTAGAAAATATTTAAAACAGACAGATCATCAAAGTAGACCCTACTGCTACTATCGCGACCGCAACAATTCAACCAAAATAACCAGTGGATCCTGAAGAGGGGGAGTGCCTCTTCCATTCATATATGTGGGTGAAGGGGACCCCATTGCATTTCATTATTGATAGAGGAAGCCAAAATAACATCATCTCATTTGAGGTCGTCAAATAGTTGGGGTTGTTAAAAAGTACACTACACCTATAGCCATACAACATCGGGTGGCTTCACTAGGGACGAGATCTTTGTGTTAGCCAGCAGTGCTTCATGTCCTATGGAATCCATACCTTCAAGGATGACGTAGTGCGTGATGTTTCCCCTCTTGATGTCTATGATGTTGTTTTGGGCCAACCATATATGTGGAAATGTCATGTTATTTATGAGTCTTGACCCTGTAGTGTCAGTATTACTCTGGGGGTTCAACTCTACAAGATACCAGAGGTATTTCTCACTACTGTTCCACCAAAACAGTGTGCAAGCTAATCTCTCATACTGTAAAATTCATCCTATTCATAGTTTGTTCAAAGGATGCACAGAAGGCCACTACAACCACTACAGCCTCAACACCTTCTATCCAGCAAAAGTAGATTGCAGAAGAGAAAGAAGATATTGTTTCTTCACCTACAACGGTGCCTACACAATGCCTCATCAAGCCTAGAGACAACAGGTTGGGGGAACAAATTCAACCCCACCAGCAATAGGTTCGTGACATCCTTCCACATACCAAATAGCGCAACTTCTCCAACAAGGCATGCAGCTCACCAAGATTCAGATTCAGAAAATGCTTTCCCCTCTTCCCCATACACTCAATGCAATGGAGACCATTACTTCATGAGGGAGGAGGATTGATCCAGGTGGATATTGGTGGCCACCCACCTGTTCCAAATTCCAACTAGCTCATCTTGACAATTTTTAGTTCAACATGTTTCTCTGTAATGGGGAAATTTCTTTGTAATTATGGGTTATGCACTTATGGGGTTGTCCTTAATCCCTACACAACATCTAGGTGGATATTGGTGGTCACCCACCTATTCTAACTGGCGTATTTTGGAAATTTTCATGTCATTACTTCTTTATGTACTTACAGGGCTGTTTTGGGGTTCTAAGCAGTGTTTTCTTGGATTTCCATAGTCAAAATGTAATCGAAGTCAGAGTTTGACAACATAATACATACATCTTGAAAACACCTTTCCAACGGGCTATCACGTGCCTAAAATGGAGATCGTATGCAAAAGTTATGACTCTAGGAAATTAATGTACTAACTTACCCCAACATGGCCCACATGAATTTTGGCGCTTCATATCCTAGGGTTAGGTTTTCGGATGTTTAGGGTTTTGGAATTCATGTTTATCATAAAATTCCTTCAGAGCCTCATTGTAATCATCTTCTTGCGAATGAGCATAGCCGTCACATCTCTTCTTAGAGATAAAGCTTCCACCATTCTAGCGAGTCTTGCACTCTATATTTTTACAGTCTCTGTACATTTCTTTCATTAATAAAAATCATGTGTTGTTGTATTTTTCTATTTCTGACAATTTTTATGTGTATTTCATTGTAATATCTCTGCTTTCATTTCATTCCAAAAATAACCCAGATCAATAGCACACCACCCTTATCATATATATTTTTAAGCAGTGCATTGGTAAACATGCACACTAAGGCGTTCATGTTTACCAAACGCACCGTCAAGAAATGTAACATTGTGTTGTGATGCACCCAGTAATGTTTTTAGTGGCACTATGTGCGGTGCGATAGTAACAACCAGAACGCACTGTAATAAGTTCCATACTCAAAAATTTGTTAAAGTTTATGTGATGGTGTGACTATGTTAGTTACACACACTTGAGCATATAGTGAATGTATACACACCGCGATTTTTTGCTAATTTTAAGTAATTGTTTTCTACTTTAATATTTTAATTTCTTTTTTGGTTTAAGTGGTGCGTATGATAAAAGTAATGCACCGGAGCATATTTTTTGTAGTGTTGTGCCCCGATGTTGTATCGTTTTCCAACGCACCGCCTAACTCAGTAGAACATATTTTGTTTGGTGCATTAGTTTACACTAACGCACCGGTCACGGTGGTCACAATATCTATGGGCACACTATCGATGGTGCATGACTATTTTTTTGGTGCACCGTTAATGCAATTATCTTATTTTTTAAAGGAAGTTATTTTTCTGTATTTATAGATAAATTTACCATTCATTAGATTTTTTTAATGTTTTATGTATGAGTGAGGCCGATGTAATTCATATGTTAATCATGTAGAGACATGAGCACAGAGAGCAGTGGCAGCAGTAGGAGAAGAGGGTGGACGTGTACAATGTTGTACGGGAATGGGAGGCGAGGGAGAGGGAGAGGGATTTGTACCCTCTCCCTATTACTCCAGTGACTCGTGCTCTCTTGAGGGATGTAGGCCTCCTTAAGTACTATGAGGAGGCTACATCCCTTAAGGAGCACTCTGAGTTGTTGGTGCATCTGATCCTTCAATGGGATGTCCATCGAAAATATTTATGTGTGGGTCTAGATTAGTGGTACTGTTGGGGACTTATAATCATAGGTAACTTGATTCTTCGACTGTTGATTTGGCATTTCTCTCATGATGACGAATTCTAGCTCGGTTGATCCTGTTTCTCCCCTCCATTCATTTCGCTCGATCCCCCATCACCCTGTTGCATCCTTCATCCATGATGCGCCCTCACTCCCTCGTCATTTTGTCTCGTTGACTACCTCTCGCTCATCACCCATCCATGAATAATCAAACTTAGGATAAACACAAAGAACAATAAGTTAATCAGATTAAATAATAATGTTAGTATAATTAGAATTGGTTAAACTAGATGATAACTAACTAGTTAATAATTAATTAATTATTAATTAATTAATAATTAAGTTATTATCTAGGTTAGTAATTAGGTTAGAGTTTGATTAATTTAAATTAATTAAAAAACAATATAAAAATACATATATTAAAACATTAATGAATAAATAATAATAAAACAAAAATAGAAAATATAATAAAACAAAACAAACAAATTAAAATGTAACGCATAACAAATACAATAAACATATAAAACAAAAGTTTTAATATTAAAAAAAAATCAAAAGTAAAAAGCATTAACACTCCCGCACTATGCATCTCTTAAAATAAATCAACGGACATGAAATTTTTCGGACCCCCCCTCGCCATCCGAAGTTTAACAAGAGGGGGGGGTCCGGAATGGTTGTTTTCCATTACCACCCCTGGACACTTGTCATATCCACAGGCCAGTGGACCCCCCCCACCCCCCCTAAAACCGCTTACCACCTCAGGGGGGGTCCGGAATACCACCTATCCCAAAAAAAAACCATTTTTTCCCAAAATTTCACCCATTTTTGCATGTTCATCATGTCATCTTCCGAAGCCGATTCCGGGTGAACGAAAGAGAATTTTAAGAAACTAAGAGATTTTTTTCTCCATAACGGGATGAAGAACAAAAACCTCTCTCAATTTTTGCACAGGTGCCATGAGAATGGATAATCAAAGCCATCTTCGAGGCCATTTTTTCCAGTTTTTCATTTTTCCGCTACAGTCCTGATTTTGCAGGAGCTGTTACGGCGAGCTAGAGGCGAATTTGGAAAAACATAAGGAAATTTTTGTCCAGAACATGCCCATATTCAATAACCTCTTTCAATTTTTTCCCAGGTGTCATAATTAAAGAGAAAGAGGTGTCTGAGTGGACCTCTTTTTTGCATAAATTTGGCCCGTCTTTCATGGCGGACAGTTCTAGATTTTGGGGATTTGTGGCTATTTTTGGCTGAGGTGGTTAAATCCGACGGACACAACTTGTTGGGGGATCTCCCCTATTTATTCAGATGATTTTAATGTAAAATTTTGTTGATTCTTGCACCCAGAAGGCTATTCTCTGTAATATTTTGTCAGATCAACCAGAAATAAATGGACTTTTGCACAGGATTCCTGTGTGTTAACGTTGGTGAAGTTTCCTCTCTTCGTTGAATGTGATCCTTCTCAGTTATCATTATGTTATTTCCTTTCTGATTTTTAAAGGGAGATTTAGCGCAGAATTTGTCCACTATACTCAGTGTCGAGCTTTTAAAAATCTAAATGGTTTCCCTCTGATACTACACTGAAGAAATTCTTGAATGTTTTTTTGCTTGTAGTTGAATATCTCATATGTTCCTCTTCTACATCATTTTATTTCTAAAGGATCCAACGTCTGCATTACCTTTCCCTGTGGAAATACCTTATAGACCTGTGTTTAATTTCAAACTTGTTACAGACCCCATAGCCCAATGGTCTTCTTTTGTTGTCTCAACTAGAAAACTCCAAGAACATATCCTATTCTGCATAGCTAGCCTAATATCCTCTTCAAACAAATTTATATCAGACAGAGAGATCCATCTATGAGTCTTGGAGGGCTAGATCCAAGACTCGAATTGGTTTTGATGTTGCCTCTGTGACTGCCTCTTCAAACTTGGGAAAATTACAGAGTGCTAACATAATGGCGACCATACTGGGGACTCTCCCCAGTAGTACACTTCAAAGCTCCAGATCTGATCACTGATGGTGGACAGTGACCAGAAACAATAAGGTTGAGATCATTCACCCGGCAACTCCAATCATCTCCAGACAGTGCCAACTCAAAGACTCCACTGGAGGAAGAACCTAAAGCATGGTCAAGCAGCCTAGAAAGACCAGGTACTCAAGCTCAAATTGCATTCAAGGCATCTTTGGTTTTATCTGCAATTATGTTTTGTCTTATTCTAAGACTGATCAAAAGTATATTGTTGAAGATTACATTGACCACCTATTGATTGATGAGCCCCAAGAGATCAGATCCCCAATTGTAGATTATGTACATACTCATACACCTGTGCACACCCCAGATGCATCTATAGAAAGCCTAGTGAGACATAAGCCTCCTACTTTATCTCCTACTCTTGCTAAACCTCTGGATGGTTGTAAGCCTCTTGCTTCATCTCATGTGCTTGCAAAATTCCCAAACTGATACAAGCCTCTAGATTTGCCTCCTATTCTCCATGACCTCCCTGTCAATTACATCAATAATTTGCCCATGTTTGATGGAGAAAATGGGAAGATCACTACTAAAAAACATATTCAAAACCTTGAGGATTTTCTTGATCTGTTTGAGATAGAAGATGATGATGTCTACATTAGAATGTTTTCCCTATCATTGGGAGGTAAAGTCAAGAACTGGTTTAAAAATCTCCCAGCTGCAAGCATTAAAAATTTCCATCAGTTTGTGCAAGTTTTCCTAGATCGATGGGTGATCATGAGAAATGTCTTTCTCATCCTAGAAGAATATGACCATTTGAAAAGACAGCCAGGGGAAATAGTACAACAATTTTTTGCAAGGTTCAATAAGATATATCATGCAATGCCTCCAGATAGAAGACCACCCCCAGGATCAACACATTTGCATTTCCTAGATGCCTTCAATCCTGAGATGGCATTCCAATTAAGAGAAAAGAACATTGCAAACCTTGAAGAAATGCAGAACATTGCAGTTGATGTGGAGGCCAACTTGTTGATCAAAAGGTCAAAGGTAAAGAACAAAGAAAAGGAGCAGTTGAAGTCATCAGAAGCTAAATTGGACATTTTGGCCAGTGCCATGGAAGAGATGATGCAGAGGATCAACAGGAAAGATGAGCTTGTTGTCCAAAGACATCATGTTCCATGCAATGCCTCCAGAT
>JASDQU010307004.1:40978-53703 GCA_032191745.1 Picea mariana | reverse complement strand
ATATATATATATATATATATATTGAACAAATTTGGGAGAGAAAAATGAGGAGAGCTTGACAAATCACTACCAAACTTTGCTAATGTGGTCTTCAATTGATTCCAAGTAAGTGTTTTGATGGAATTTTATTTTTTTTATTTCATAATTTGTTTAAATGATAAAAAAAAATTTATCTTATTAAATTGAAGCACTCTTAATTAATATGGAGCCACAAGAGAACCCAAACCCAACATCACCACAGAAAGACACACCAAACCCCAACCCACAACTGGAAAACACAAACATGGAAATTGATGCAGGGTTGAGATATCTTAAAAGCCTTATATAATACTTATAAAATACTATAGAGCTCTCATGGTTGTCAGTAGCCACTTCCCTAGACACCATTGTATCTTCTATTGCAAATTCCCAAGGCCAATTATCTCACATTTCTGATTACATGGCCATAATGTATGAATATTATAGAACGGGTTTAGATAAAAACCAAGTTAGAGACCTCAACATTTCAAAACAAGACCTGATAACATTGTTTATTGACTCGAGAACTGAATTATTACCACTAGTCACAAAGAGATGTTGTAACAACCCTAAGTAATTAATTAATTATCCTTATTTAATAATTGTTTAATGTATATTAGTTAATTAATTAATTAATTAATTGTCCTGATTTAATAATTATTTAATGTATATTAGTGAATTAATTAATTTCATGATTAAATATTGGTTAATGAATTTAGTTTAATAAATTTTAATTTATTAAATGGAAACTTAACGTATCGAATGAGGGAACCATTAAAGAGAAAGGAGATAAGGTGGTTGGCATTGAATGGAGGGATAAGGCGGGTAAGTCTTAATGAAAGGGAGAAGGCGGTGAATGGGAGAGGGGAAAAGGAGGATAAGAGGAGCAAAAACATTTGAGTAGAGGAATTCTGGAATTATGGGGAGAGAGCATCATTTTAAAGGGAGGAGAGGACTGTATAGTTGGTTTGGGGGCTGGAGTAGCTTGTTGGAGGTTGGTACTGGTTTTTGCTTGAGGAATTTGTTGGAATTGGTGGACTGAGACAAGGGGGCACTAGTTTGTTGGGAGTTTTGGGCTCGGGGGCCAAGAATCCTTACAGAATCCTAGAGCTAGGGAGTCGGAGAGGCTCTGTTCCTAGCTGGCTGGGTGGTTAGATGGTTTTGGGCAGAGCATCAGGCAGAGTTGGAGAACAGTAGTAGCATCAGTTAGAGGTATGCATTTTCATTATTCTTCTGTGTTATGTAATTTATTATGATCTGCTCATAAATTTTAATTATGTTGAATGGTTATGAATGGTTATATGTCGAATAAGGAATTGTAAAGATGTTAGGATAGCACTTCTCTAATTGAATTTATGTTTTATAAGGCTCTTTTGGAAGAGACCTTACACATGGTATCAGAGATTTAGTTTAAAATATGGAKCCAAGGACCTACCTACCCACCCATCCTCTTGACTCTTGACTGAAAGTTGTGTTTTGTGTCAATCAAACAACCCTAAAAACCTGCCTGAAACCCCCCTAAAACTTTAAAACTTGTTGGCCTATACAAGTAAAATCCTTTAAAAGGGTGATATAAACATAAATAACTAGAGGTATAAATAATATAGTTAAGGAAAACTTGTAAATCTAGGCCTGAGGGCCAAGCTCCAGCTCCATCTCCACCTAACCTGCAAGCCAAGCACACAATTATTTTTATTTATATATACAAATCTATATACATATAAACAATATGCACATAAAAAATGAAACGGTATAATATTATACAATTTGAAAGTGTTAAATCAATTTTAACACTTGATTCAAATAAATCAATTTTAATACTTTCTTTTAACACATTGAATATATATATATATATATATAGAGAGAGAGAGAGAGAGATTTTCTAAACAGATAACTATATATGAATAAACAAAAAAATATATATATGTATGTATAAGGTAAAAAAGGATTTTATAAACAGATAACTATATATGAATAAACAAAAAAATATATAAGTATGTATAAGGTAAAAAGAAAGATAGAAAATAAATATAAATGATATGCAAAAATATATATATATACATATATAAAATGATGAAAAACAAAAAAAAAGTTACATATTGAAAATATATATAAAAAAAGTGTTGTGTCTGCGCACAAGTTATGTAAGCCTAAACCAAATTCGAACTTCGAGTCCACTTGTCAAAGCACAAGTCAACACATAAGTCACCAAAGCTACATATTTCACCAAATCCCAGCACAAGTGCCAAGCCTCTTCATTCCACATGGCTCAAAGAAGAGGCTCGCGAGTCAATGTACAAATGGACTTAAGGCTCGCCAGTCAAATTCTTGACGTGCCTCTGTGGTCATCTGGTTCTCTGTGGGCGACTTTAAGAACTTTATGTGCCATTGAAATGCACACAAGAGATTATATTCCATCGCCATTTATAGGCCAAAGAGAGCCCGTACTTTCCTAAAAAAAAAATAACCGCAAATCCAAAGAATCCCAAATAAAAAGGATGAAGGGAACTCTTATTTCTCTCATAGAGAATATTTGAACATACTTATAAGGCATGGTCATGAAAAGAGAGACGGGCCACCGTGAGCGTCCATTTTTTTTGGTGACTTTCAGCGCTGTGCATGCCATGGATTATAAGCACGATAGAGACTCTAGTTCGTCATTGTTCAACAGATTCCTGTCACGAACAATCCATAAACTGAATACTATGATTTGGAAAGATAAACCCTTAGAACAGAACCCAAAACAGGATCACAAAATATAGAACCCTAAACATAAAAACCAGAAAGCGCATCACATTCTACTATCAAACCATTGCCCAAGTGCTTATCCCAAGGCTGTTGTACGAGATCGGGCCGAGACCAAGCATGAAGTCAAGTTGCTTTGGTTTCACCCACTCAAAGCACCAAAATAGCCCGCAGGCCTAGCTCCTAGCCCAAGCTTGTTTAGCACCCAACAACAACATACAAGCCAGCGCCAAACCCAAGCTCTCTCCCAAGCTCTCACCAAAAGCTCCAATATCCAAGAACCACCTGCACATACCATCACAGGTTAGMAAAACACATAACACAAGTCAGAKTCTAGTGTTCAAGCGCCAAGCCACGGGAAGGAGCTCACAAAACCTTGCACTACGTGTCCATTGACTGCGCCTTAGACCACATCTACCTCTGCATTCAAGCAGCAGMTCCATCGCATACCCGCAGGCCTTTGCCAAGACACAAGGMGGAGACCGCAGGCCAGGGCCAAAGCCATCAAGGGAGGAGCCTCCAGCCATTACCGTAACTCTGCCGCACTTGTAGAGTGGAAGAGGCCTCGGCCGCACTTGCAGAGTGAGAGAGGCGACAAATGATGAAGCGTTATGAGAAGGAAAGTGGGGTGTAGGGTTTTAGGTAAGGAGAGTCGGGGGGGGCACGTGGGCCTCATGCGAGGACCCACTGCCCGACTTAGGCTTTATTTATTTTATTTTATTTTATTTATTTATTTATTATTATTATTATTATATTTTTTTTGTTATTTTCRTTATTTTAATTCTTTTAATTGTATTTTTTATTTTTTTTTATTTTTTTTATCGTTATTTATTTTATTGTTTGATTTTATTATTATTATTATTATTATTATTATTATTATTATTTTAATTAAGGATTAAACTTTTATTGTTTAAATTAGTTTAATGTTAATTATTTAATAATAATAATATTCATGTTAATTATTATAATTTAAATATTATGATTCAAAATAAAACTAACTAATGTGAATCATAAAGGTGATTAATTAATCTAATTGGTTAATTAAATTAAGGATTAATTAATTAATGTCGATTGTTTGATTGAGAAGAATTAAACTGTGTAAATTAATTTTAGGAATTAAATAACTTAATGAATGACGAGACACATGGGTATTATAATTCATAAGGGTGATTAGTATGAGTGGTGCATATTGCTACAAGGGTCAGGATGATGCTTGATTATATACATAAGTTAGAGGAATTGGCAAGTGTGGTGCGATGCTAGCGTAGCTACCAGGCAAGGGAGTCAGTAGTTTTCTTAGGCAAAGACATCGAGCTTAGAGTGTTTCGACCCTGACCTAGCCACTTCCCCTAAAGAGAGTAACG
Source organism: Picea mariana (assembly GCA_032191745.1). Classification (NCBI taxonomy): domain Eukaryota; kingdom Viridiplantae; phylum Streptophyta; class Pinopsida; order Pinales; family Pinaceae; genus Picea; species Picea mariana. The sequence continues at coordinate 49,576 of JASDQU010307004.1, read as the reverse complement.
TCTGTTTACAGACAAGTAAAAGAAAAACTTATGCCTAACCCTTTGTTTTCAAGTTTAAGTTGCACAAATGCGAATTGCCTTAGACTCTCCCTGACAAAATCTTGGTTGATGCAGATTCAATTATACAGGATAGTTAGGACTCGAGTAAATCGAGGCAGAGGGGCATCGTTGCAGGTACCGCTAGCACCACCAGCACCATCGCCTGAATTAGCTCTCATTCTTCGCTCTTTGGAGGCCATAAATGAGACTTTAAAGGGGCATTAGCCAGCAGGGATCGAAGTGGAGCCCCCACCATCTGGAATGGGTAATATTGAAGCATCGAGGGATTCAGGGGGAGGGCCTCCACCTGAAGACATCACTAGAGAACTGTAGAATATCAAACTTCCAGAGTTTGTTGGGGGTCGTGCCAGTGAACATGCAGAGGCATGGTTGGAAGGCATGACAAGGTGTTTCTCCTTAAGAGACTATGCGTCCACTTCAAAGGTGAAGATAGCGATTTTTTAGTTGAGAGACAGTGCCTTGAACTAGTGGGGCAACCTAGAGAGGCAGTTGCACCTTACCCCAGACACCGTTTCTTGGGAAATTTTTTAGGAAAAGTTCTAAAGGAAATATCTACCAACTTACTACAAGGAATAACAGGTGGGAGAATTTCATGCTCTAGTACAGGGGAACAGGACCATGGAAGAGTATGATATCAAGTTCATGGAGTTGGTGAAGTAAGTTTCATACATGGATAATGACCAATGATAGGCAGAACGCTTTGTCTATGGGTTAAGCCCTAAGATAAGGGCCATGGTGCGGATGTGGAAACCGTCTTTGGTAGCAGAAGCAGTAGAAAATGCACGTTATTTTGAGGAACACATGAACTTAAATGAAGGTATAAGGTTGACCTTTCCGCATTGTCCTGGATTCGTGGGGAAGGCCCATAGGACCTTCTCCAGGGGAGGGAGCTCCAGGCCACCTCCATATGGTAATAGAGTCACACCAAGGATAGTCACCACAGGTATTTCAATGGCATTGAGTGCAGCATCTCATTCATTACCAACAATGCAGGCAGGTCCACGACCATCTTAGGGAGAAGCTAGTAGGGGCAGGGGTTCTAGGGGAAGGAACTCATTTCAAAGATTGTCACAAAGCAGTGCGCAGGTTCCATCTCGAGTTACATGTTGGGGATGTGGAGGACGCCATTACCAACGTGACTTCCCAGAGTTACAATCAGGATTTGTGCATAGATAAGGAAAGGCCCCGATGGGAAGAGAAAGTGGTAGCCACCAGATTTACACAGCGGTTAATAATCGCTAGGCAGAACATCAATCCACAGTGGTGGAGTCGTCAGGTACGCTAAATCATATCAATGTTAAAATTTTATTTGATTCTGGTGCTACAGATAGTTTCATTTCACCATCTCCATTAGAAAAGAGTGGGTTGGTAGCCTATGAGCATGATGACTTTAAACAAGTCGAGATGGATTCAAGGGAAAAACAAGCCGTAGGACCTAGCATTGATAATTGCCTAATAGACCTGGGAGTGTGTACTACCAGGTTGAAGGTATATGTCACTGCTCTCAGGGCGTATGACCTAATCATTGGAATGGATTGGTTAGAAGCCCATCAAGCTATGGTAGATTGTTTCGCAAAAAGGGTTCTTTGTGTTGATGACGAAGGAAGGCCAGTAGAGATCCATGGTGTATGGAGAAAGGTGTCTCTATGCTTTATCTCAACTATGAAGGTTAAGTGGTGCATGAGGCAAGGGTGTCGACTTTATGTAGTGGAAGCAGTGAGTGAAAGGAAAGGACCCTCCTTGGATCAGTACCCAGTATTGTCAAAGTTTAAAGATGTTTTTCCGAACAAGTTACCAGAGTTACCTCCTGAGAGGGAGCTTGATTTTACTATTGAGATAAAACCTGGTGCAGAACCAATTTCCAAGACTTTGTATCGGATGACGGTGCCAGAACTTTATGAGTTGCAAATGTAGTTGAAAGAGATACTTGACTTAGGGCTAATAAGGCCCAGTGTCTCACCTTGGGGTGCACCAGTAATCTTTGTGAAGAAGAAGGATGGTTCCTTACGACTGTGCATAGATTACAGGGACTTGAACCATGCTACAGTGAAAAATAGGTACCCAATGCCATGAATAGATGATCTCTTCGATTAGATGAAAGGAGCAGTAGTATTCTAAAAGATTGATTTGTGATCAGGGTATCACCAGTTAAGGATTAAGGAAGGCAATATTCCTAAAACTACCTTTTGAACTCGGTTTGGGCATTATGATTTCATTGTAATACCTTTCGAATTGACCAGTGCGGTAGTAGTATTCATGAGCCTCATGAATGGTGTATTCTGGAAGTACTTAGACCACTTTGTACAAGTATTTCTAGATGATATCCTCATCTATTCCAAGAATGAAAGAGAACATGAGGAACACTTGCGAGTGGTGTTGTCTTGCCTTAGAGAGAACAAATTGTATGGGAAGTTATCAAAGTGTTCCTTCTTTAAGAAATAAATTCACTATTTAGGTCATATCATTTCTAGTGAAGGAATCTATGTGGACCCAGAAAAGGTAAAGGCTATTATGGAGTGGCCAGTGCCAAAAAATGTTCATGAGGTAAGAAGCTTCATGGGGCTAGCAGGTTATTATCAGAGATTTGTGGAAGGGTTCTCTAAAATAGTGAAACCCATCACCACTTTGCAGTGCAAGGGGGTCAAGTATGAATGGACAGAAAAATGTGATAGTGCATTCATCGAGCTCAAAAGGTTACTAACTAGTGCACCAATTCTACGAATGTCGGATATGGAAAAGGACTTCACAGTCTACACGGATGCCTCGAAGCAAGGGTTGGGGGGCGTACTAATGCAAGATGGAGGAGTGATAGCTTATGCGTCAAGGAAGTTGAAGAAACACAAGGAACTTTACGCTACTCATGATTTAGAGTTGGCAATTGTAATGCTAGCTCTGAAACTTTGGAGGCACTATCTAGTAGGGAGAAACTTTGAGCTCAAAATGGACCATCAAAGTTTAAAACATCTCTTCACTCAAAGGGATCTGAATGCCAGGAAAAGGTGATGGAGTGAGTTTATGAGTGAGTACGATTTTGGTATTTCATATATCCATGAGAATGTGGTCATGGATGCCTTGAGTAGGAGGCCACGTGTCTTCTCCTTGGTACCCTTAAAAGTCAATCTAAGGGAACGTATGTTGACGCAACTCCATGGAGACAGTTGATATTTAAAGGTTATTTCAAACCTACAGAGTGGGAGGCAAGTAGATCCAAAGTATGAAGGATATAGTCTGGAAGCAGACGGACTATTAAGATATCGAGGAAGGATGTACATCCCCAAAAGTGGGGATATTTGATGCATTATACTGAAGGAAGCCCATAGAGCACTTTATTGTGTGCATCCGGGTGTGAAGAAAATGTACGCAGATATGAGGAAGCTCTTCTTCTGGGTAGGCATGAAGCGCGATGTAGTCCATTTCATCACCAAGTGCCTAGAGTGTCAACAAGTGAAAGTCGACCACCATCACCTAGCAAGTCTCCTACAACCACATGGTGTTCCTATGATCAAGTGGGAAGTCATTTCTATGGATTTTTTTGTGGGTTTGTTGCTCACATCTCATAGACACAATGCCATTCTTGTGATAGTTGATAAGTTAACCAAGAGTGCTCATTTTATTCCGGTTAGAGATACTTATGATGTCACTGATGTGGCACACGTGTTTGTAAGTGAAATCATCTGTTTGCATGGGATACCTAAGAAGATCATTTCAGATAGGGAATCCAAATTCACTTATAGGTTTTGGACAAGTTTGCAGTCAGCGTTGGGGACTCAATTGAACTTAAGTACAGCTTATCATCCTAAAACAAATGGGCAAACTGAGAGAGTAAATCAAGTCATGGAAGACATGCTTAGGATGTACGTCATGGATAATCAAACCCATTGGGAGAAGTACCTACCATTGGTAGAGTTCGCCTACAATAACAGTTTTCATAGCTCCATCAGAATGCCACCTTACAAAGCTCTGTAAGGAAGGCCATGCAGAACACCATTGAGTTGGGAAAGATTAGAAAATTGAGTAACAGTTGAGCCAGAATTGATTCAAGAGATGGAGGAACAGGTGATTCAGATTAGGCAAAGACTAAAGGAAGCACAGGATAGACAGAAAAGTTATGCGGGTGCACATAGGACTGAATGAAGTTATTAAGTGGGAGATCAGGTTTTCATTCATATCAGGCCTAATAAGAGTACCATACAGTTCGGAAAGGGGAAAAAGTTTTCACCTCGATTTATAGGACCGTTCAAAATCCAAGAGAAAATTGGACCTATTGCCTATCGTCTTGTACTGCCACCCCACTTGCATAAAAATCATAATGTTTTTCATGTATTTGTTCTACGTCACTATGTTGTTGATGAATCACATAAACTAAATTGGAAGGAATTGCAGGTATCGGACGCGGGAACCCTCACAGTAGAACCGTTACGCATATTGGACGAAAGGTCAGGAGCCGTCTAGTAGACCAAGTTAAGGTCTAGTGGGACAAGTATAGGAGGGGTGGAGGCATTTCCCATCATGTATCCTCTGAAACCTGGAGTCATGGGAGGACGGTGTTAGCTCACGCTCCCCTAGACGTGTGATGATGATTGTCAGTTGCCTGCTGGGGAAGCTTGGTCAAGATAGTGACACTTCCGCTTACAGGTTCTATTTGGAGTTAGGTCAATATAGTTGACGCTCCAAGATAGTCCAGCAAAGGAAGGATAGGAATGGAAGATGGAAGTAAGTTAGGGAGAAAGGATGAGTAGAAATAGTTGAGAGTGTATGGAGATATTCCTTATGGTGGAGTTTATTGCTTTTCCTTCTGAAAATAAAATGTCTATATATGTATATTCATCATTACTTAACTAAACTACAATTGTCTAAATAAAATTGTTGAGCTAGATTATTGTAATTAAGGGAATTCACAAACATTTCATTGGTTTATTATCTTTTATAAAAAAAGAATAGTCTTGTTAATTGGATTGGATGCATACATAAATTACTATAGGGGTGATAGTTATTGTTATTAGTACATGCACGAGACTTGTATGTGCTAGCTACACATACCTTTCTTGTACATGTACACTAGTATGTATGAGTTTTCTTGGCTTACTTACTAAAAATATGGGTTATTGGATATGAATGTGTGAACCCTGTGTCTTTTCCCTTGTATCTTAAAATACTTTAACTTCAGGACGAAGTTTCCTGGAGGGTGGGTGTATGTAACAACCCTAAGTAATTAATTAATTATCCTGATTTATTAATTGTTTAATGTATATTAGTTAATTAATTGATTAATTAATTGTCCTGATTTAATAATTGTTTAATGTATATTAGTTAATTAATTAATTAATTAATTTCATGATTAAATATTGGTTAATGAATTTAGTTTAATAAATTTTAATTTATTAAATGGAAACTTAACGTATCGAATGAGGGAACCATTAAAGAGAAAGGGGATAAGGTGGTTGGCATTGAATGGAGGGATAAGGTGGGTAAGTCTTAATGAAAGGGAGAAGGCGGTGAATGGGAGAGGGGAAAAGGAGGATAAGAGGAGAAAAAACATTTGAGGAGAGGAATTTTGGAATTTTGGGTAGAGAGCATCATTTTAAAGAGAGGAGAGGACTATATTGTTGGTTTGGGGGGCTGGAGTAGCTTGCTGGAGGTTGGTACTGGTTTTTTCTTGAGGAATTTGTTGGAATTGGTGGACTGAGACAACGGGACGCCAGTTTGCTGTGAGTTTTGGGCTCGGGGGCCAGGAATCCTTACGGAATCCTAGAGCTAGGGAGCCGGAGAGGCTCTGTTCCTAGCTGGCTGGGTGGTTAGACGATTTTGGGCAGAGCATCAGGCAAAGTTGGAGAATAGCAACAGCATCAGTTAGAGGTATGTATTTTCATTATTCTGTTGTGTTATGTAATTTATTATGATCTTCTCATAAATTTTAATTATGTTGAATGGTTATGAATGGTTATATGTTGAATAAGGAATTGTAAAGATGTTAGGATAGCACTTCTTTAATTGAATTTATGTTTTATAAGACTCTGTTGGAAGAGACCTTACATATGTGTATGGATTGGTGCACCTTCCAACCATTTTTAGACAATTGAATGGATAGGTGGTTTATTGTATTTGAAAAACATCCCTAAAATAATAGGGAGTTTCCTTTGTATTTCCTTAGAAAATTATGGGTAGAGTTTATTTTACACCACCATGTCAACTACTTTGACATTGGTGAATTCCATGGGATGGGTTGTGGGTCCATAAAGGATAGATAAATTGTTAGTCGTGACCCATTTATAGGTCCTTTTCCTCCTTGGTGGAGGCCTAACCCCCCTACCCAACATCCTCCCATAGAAGAAAGCATCAACCAAACGCAGACATTAATATCCACCTTGACCCATATCTTGGTGTAGCACAACACATTTATAACATTATCCTACCAAGAGAGACCTTCAAATGATGTTGGGAAAGGGTTTGGGCCTTTAGGTACTGCAAAAACAATTTTCCAAGAGAGGGAATATGGAAAAACTAGGCATTTCCATCCTAGTTCATATGACCCTCACAAATTTTCGAGCTATGGGAGGAATTATTGTGGGTCGATCGAGGCCACTAGACATGATAGTCTCATGGAGGAGGTTAGTATCTTGATCATCTCTATGTTTTTAATTTTTTATGTGTGTGTGTATGTGTGTGTGTGTGTGTGTGTGTGTGTGTGTGTGTGTGTGTAATTTTATTATGTTTTTTTTCTATATTTAATTATATGATTTTTGCGGTTGCTACGCTCGGATAGCAAACCCTCAATGTCAACAGATGCTTTAGTGTCAATTTCCACCACTAATACAACAACTTGCTCATTTGGTGTACCGCACACTCAGGTATGGTGGAATGAGCAATTCATGAATTAAAATGAACCTTCCTAACAAAATTTGTCATATGTTTTTAGTCCATGTTATAGAGACTTTTAGTTTGAGTGTGCATGTGTTGTAGCACGAATGTTAACTTGATCTTTCTTAACCAAGTATGCACTTCCACTTTGTTGCAATAGTTATATTGTTGGATATAATTGTGGCCTTAATTTAATGTTGTGAGAGCTGACTTAAAGGTTCAATCTCTGGAATTATCCATTGCATGTTCTTGTACGTGCACATGTAGTGACTTTCCAATTTCACCAATATAGACTTTGCCATGGGAACATGGGATTTTATAAACACATTTTAATTGCCTAATATCTAATGAGTCTTTCACCGAGTCTACTAATATTCTAATGGTGTTCATGGGATTGAAGGCTATCATGATGTTCTTGCTTCTTAATATTTTTCCAATTTGATTTGTGGTACCTGTTATCGCACAGATTGTAGATTGTGTAGAGTTCCTCACAATCCCAACCAATGGACAACAAACCAGGAACAAGACCCACTGTCGTCTCAAGAAGAGTCTCGGGTGACCCCTGGGGGAAAATACTACATATGTCAAAGGCCCTAAGGGATCATGATACAATACTTGATGGGCTAGGATGGAGATGGGAAATATGAAGAAAAGGGTAATGTGAAGAAGGAGGATGAGGGTGAAATCCTAAATACTTGAAAAGATAATTCAACCCAAACCAACTATGCACTAAGTCCAACGCCTAAGTATAAGTCCCGCATAAAAGTGATAATGACAAGTGTCTAACAAAGCATCATCATATGCAATTAACGATGATAAGTCACAAGTTATATTCAGTGGAACAACAATATCATTCAATTATCCAATTCCAATAATTACGGCAAAATTGCATAAGATGGATAAGATATTCTAATACTTGTCCTTATAAGTATAAATTGTAAGATTAGATATGAAATACTTATAACAATAGTAGAAATGCAAGATCTATAAGCTCATTATCAGAAATAAACACTTCAAAATCAGCCAAGCAAATCAAGAGATTACAATGTAAAGATACTTGGCAATTTTTCCAATAAGCTACTATTGCCTAAGAGTGATTGTCCAATGATTTCTCAACAATTATTGTGCCCTAACCAGATCTGACGTAATTTGTAACAGCAGAAAAACTCTCTATATCAGCAATATAATCATTAAACAAGCCCACAACATTACTTATAATACTTTATAAGTGATCTCCAATAACTTTCCAATGAAAGAGGCATGCTATCCAACAATTTCCAAGTAAATATGAAGCATATACGAGATCTGATATGTGATATCACAGTAGAGAAATCAGCAAAGAAAACACTCTAAAAGATGCCCAACTAGCCTTCTAAACTAACTAGAATACTTAAGAAATGTTAGAAATTAACTAGGAAATAAAACTAGTTATACTAGCACACTAAACTAGGAATTAGAATAAGTTGTCCTAAATTAATTCAGTGCATAAAATTTCAGCCTTATGGCTGTAGCTTTCATTGCGGTACAACAGATTATCTAGCCACTAAGTCGAAAATCTAATCTTTTAGAATTAAAGCCCTACTCAAGCCACACAATTTAGACTATCTACTTGTTAAATTTGACCCTAAAATGAGTAAGATCTACCAACCTAGGTTTAGTAAAAGTAGGTCAAAATTGCAG
>JASDQU010307004.1:23938-37571 GCA_032191745.1 Picea mariana | reverse complement strand
TGCATCTGATTGACAGTTTCTAAAAGCACTGGTTCATTAAGATATTCTGATAAGTAAATCTCTTCATTGTGCTTTATTGGTATCCCATTGATCCACCCACTAAAAAATATTAAATTCTTAAGTTACCAGGCATACTTAGCTTACAACCCTAAGTAGTTCCCTGGAGTGATAACAGGAGCCATGAAATCTACCCATATCCAAATCTGTGGGAAATTAGTTGTCAATGTTTCAACAATCTCCACATTGACAACAATTTACCTGGATATCATGCCCAAATTTATTCATCACCTTTCCTGCAAACCAAGCGAAGCCATGCACCATCACAACTTCTCTAACAATACTGGTTTCATGAACATGTCTGCACAATTTTCTTGTGTATGGACCTTTTCCATAGTCAGTCTACCTTCATCAATAACTTGTCTTACAAAATGGGTTTAATAGAAATATCTTTTGTCCTACTGTGATAAGTTGGATTTCTAGCCAAATGAATAGCACTTTGACTATCGTAGAATACTTTCACCTTGTCCTACATCCTTCCAAACTCACCCAGAAAACATTTTAACCAAATTTTCTCCTTGCAATCATGTGAGGCAACTATATATTTTGTCTCGGTAGTGGATAAAGAAACTATGTTTTGAAGCTTTGACATCCAACTAACAGGTCCACCTGCAAGAGTAAAGACATATCCTGAAGTGGATCTCCTTTTTTCCAAGTCACCTACAAAATATGAATCGACAAAACCGCATACTAAATCACTGTAGCCATTATAGGAGATACAATAATTATGTGTGCCCCTAAGATACTGAAGCACCCATTTCATTGCTTCCTAATGTTGTTTACCTATATTTTCCATGTATCTACTGAAAACACCAACTGCATGTGAAATATATGGCCTAGTACTTATGATTGCATACATCAAACTCCCTACTGCATTAGCATATGGTACACAAGACATATACTCCTTTACTTCATCATTACTAGGACATAAACTTGAAGAAAACTTGAAATGGGAAGGTAAAGGGATTTTCACTAGTTTCACATTATTCATTATGAACCTCATAAGTATTTTCTCCACAAACTTCTATTGTCATAACCACAACTTACCAATTTTCTTTTGTTTGTGTATCTCAATGCCCAAGATTTGTTTTTCTTCTCCTAGATCCTTCATATCAAAATTCCTAGCCAACTGAGCCTTTAACCTGTTGATTTCAACCATGCTTTTTCTTTATACAAGCATATTGTTAATATATAACACCAAAATAATGAATATGTCATTTTACAACTTTTTAAAGTAAACACAATGATCATACTCACTTCTTGTAAAATTGTGGCTCACCATGAAAAAATCAAACTTCTTGTACTATTGTTTGGGAGGATGCTTCAGGTCATACAATGACTTCTTGAGTTTGCAAACAAACCTTTTATTGTGATTTTGAACAAACCCTTATGGTTGTTCCATATATATTTCCTCATCCAAATCTCCATGTAAAAATGTTTTTTTAACATCTAGCTACTTTAACTCTAGATCAAGTAAAGAAACTAGTGCTAACACAACATGAATTGAAACAAGCTTAACGACTAGTGAAAAAATTTCATGGAAATCAATACCTTCCTTTAGAGAATACCCTTTTTCTACCAATCTTGCTTTGTAATTTTGAACTATATCATCAACACCTTTCTTCAATTTGTAAACCCACTTACAACCAACAACCTTCATGTCCTTTGGAAGTTTTTCCAAGTCCCATGTTTTATTCCTCTCTAAGGCATCCATTTCTTCTTTCATTGCTACTTTCCATTTAGAACTATCATATACCTCCATACCCTCCTGATAACAACTATGTTCTCCATCATTAAAAATCAAAGCAGCCGATGAAGCATAATCTTCATACCTCTTAGGAAAATTTCTAACCCATGTAGATCTCCGTAGAGAATGTTGTGACATTTCCTCAATTTCCTGGAAATTTTTTGTATCCTTATCTTCTTCTACAGGAGTTTCTTCATGCTCCTCCTCTCCCATAGATGATCGAGTCTCCAACTGAATTTGTTGAATTTTTGTTACTTATGCCTATTTCATTTTAACATCTAGATCTGATTTTATGAGTGAAAATTCATCAAGTAAAACATATCTGTTAATGATGATTTTGTAGGCAGTAGGATCCCACAATCCATATTCCTTAACTCCATAACCATACCCAAAAAAGATAAGCCTTTTTTATTTGGGATCTAACTTAGAACGTTGATCCTTAGGAATAAGAGCATAGGTTTCACAACCAAAATTTCAAAGATTTGAATAATCACAAGGGTCACATGTCCATACCTCTTCTAGAAGATTATAGTTTATTGTAGTTGATGGTGACCGATTTACCAGATAGCATGTTGTAAGAACTACTTTTTCCCACAATTCCTGATGCACCTTGGAATTAGTGAGCATGCTCCTTGCTCTCTCTATAAGAGTCATATTCATGCATTCAACAACACCATTTTGTTGAGGAGTATAAATCATGGTTTTATGCCTTTCGATCCCAAATTCCTTGAAACAATTTTCAAATTCCAAGGATGTAAACTCACCTCCATTATCAATTCTCAAACATTTGATTGACTTACCAATTCTCTTTTCAACCAAAGCTCTAAATTGTTTAAAAGAATTAAATACATCAACTTTTCTTTTTAGTAAATAGATCCACACCTTTTTAGAGTAATTATCTATAAATGTTACAAAATATGACGATCCTCCAAAAGAAACTTTAGGAGATGGTACCCAAACATCTGAATGGATATAATCAAGGATACCTTTACTAATATGTCTTCATGTTTTAAACTTCTCTCTACACTTTTTTTGCCATAAATACAATGCTTGTGTAAATTCAAATTCATAGATTTTAAGCTTGGAAGTAACTTATGGTCTACTAGTACCTTAAGCCATTTCTCTCTCATATGAACCAGGTGTTGATGCCATAAATGAGTAGAGTCATTTTCACCTTCAAATACTACTTCTTCTAGATTTATTTCAATTCTTCCTTTTAGCTGATAAAGATTGTCGATCCTTTTAGCCTTCATAACTACCTATATGCCCTTGGACACCTTCAATACTCTACCTTGAACTATACATTTATAACCACTAGAGTCTAGAAATCCTAAATATATTAAGTTCTTTCTAATTTTAGGTACACACCTCACCTCTGTTAGTGTTCTTATAGTTCCATCCTACATTTTAACCCTGATGTTACCAACCCCAATAATTTTGCAAAAAAAATCATTTCCCATAAAAACAACACTGTCATCAATAGATTTGTAAGTTGAGAACCAATTTATATGAAGACACATATGATGGGAAGAACCAGAGTCTATCAACCAATCCTGATGATGTTGTGAAACATTAAAAGTAGAAAAGTAGATAATACCTCATCAACCATACTTGAACTTGTTTCAGCTGAATTAGCTTCCTTTGTGGAGTCCTCTTTGGATTCTTGTTGTCTTTTCCAACAATCCTTCTTGTGATGCCCTGATTTGTTACAATACCAACATTTTAACTTACTCTTCTTTCCTTTTGACTTAGATCTTGATGTACCTCTTAGATTCTGCCCTCTTTCTTTAGATCGACCTCTAGACACCATTGCTTCTGATGTTGAGGTTTCTAGACTTGATTTCCTCCATGTTTTTTCAAACAACAAAGCTCCCACAATAGTATCATAATCAAGAACATCTATAGTGCTTAATATAATAAAGGTGACTAAATAATCCCAGGACTCAATAAATGAACACAATAGCATGACTACATTATATTCATCTTCGAATTTTACCTCCATACTAGCCAAATGACATGTAAGAGTATTGAAAGTATTTGAATGATCAACATTTTTTGTACCTTCTTTCATTCAAAAACTGTACAATTTCCTCTTCAATTAGATTATGTTCGTCAAGGATTTCATCATATAAAGGCTTTCCATATTGCTCCATAAGCCTGTTGTTGTTTCCAGTCCAACGATGTTAAACAAAACTTCATCTACCAGACACAGATAAATGGTACTGAGAGTTCTTGAATCTGATCTTCTCAATCCTTGTATGACATACCTGCAGGTTTCTTTGACTTTCCCAACAATGCCTTTTGTGATCCTTGTTGCACAAGCAAATCCTACATCTTGAGCTTCCAAAACTCAAAATTATTTTTATTGTTGAATTTCTCTACCTCAAACTTTGAACTATATACTTTTTCCATTAATAAAAAACTCTCAAACCACAACTTATAAAAATAAAAATTTTAATATAAAAAAACAATAATATAGTTTCAATATTAAACACCAAAAAAAATATTATTTAAAAATGTTTGAATCATAAATATATATATATATATATATATATATATATATATATATAAACCTTGAAACCTTTTTACTAAAACATACGCCCACCTCAAATACTTTTATTAGAAAGCCCTCCCATTTATTCATAAAAGGTGATCTTTATAAGATATATATCCACCCACTTAATAAAATATATCTTGTGCTTTATGAAACAAATGCCAGCTTTCATACCACGAATTTCCACAGTTATGGCACCCTCCAATTATCGCGCCACCCACTAAGTGTGAGGAGCGATGAGAATAAAATTATCGCCTTTATCGCACCTCCAACATGTCTTGGGGAGCGATGATCCTACAGTTAACTGGTCAATTTAATATGCACCTATCCATATTTTGTTTTTAGTTTTTTTTTTTTCAACCAAAGGAAAAATAATATTAGCCACAAAATCTTCCCATATCCAAATCTGCGGAAAATTAGTTCGTACCATTTCAACATTATTATCTCTAACTTGTATAAACCCTATCTCATATAATCTTTCAAATTTGACCCTTATAACTTTAACCATGAACCTGTATAACCCCTAACCTATAGAACATATGACCCCTCTAAATACTAAACTTTATAACCCCTATAAAACATAGTGTTTATAAAGCAATCTCTGTAAATATTATAACCTACCATATAATTAAGGGATATTAACCCTATTAATTCAAATTCATATAATTATTAACTCTTAACCCTTATAAAAAATAATCCTTATAATTTTTTTAAACATTATAAGATAACTTTTATAATCATTAATCCCCAACCCATAATCCCTATAACTCTTAACCCACATATCACATATAAACTATTATATATTTCAACCTTGATTTTTAAAACCTTAAACCACTATCTTCAATAACCCCAAATGCATATAACACCTTATTCTAATAACCAATATAAAACATATAACCCCTTATCCTAATACCACATATAAAACTTACTTGAATAACTTCCAAACCTTGTAAAATTCATAATTCATATAACCTATGTAAACATGCATAAAATTCATAACCATTATAATCCCCAACCCCTAAATATATTTACTCTTATATCCTTGGAACCAATATAACTTCTATAATTCTACAGCCCTGTATCCCTTAACCAATTATCTCTATATCCTTTAACCCCTATCCTAAAAACCCTAAAATAACCATATCATTTCTAAAAACTAAATTGTATATCCTTTTAACCCCTATCCTAAAAATCCTAAAATAACCATATCATTTCTAATACCTGGAATTAAGCTTGATAGACCCTCACACACATAAGTGAATAATAGGATTCATTCATACCATATATGTGCCATATAGTAGTTTTCCTTGAGGGATGTATTAACAATAGTCAATATAATAAATAGACACATTTGGCAAGACCCACATAAGGAATTATGAGCATGTCTACTAGGATGTTAACTTAGGGCATTGTTAGAACAACAACTCCAAGGTGATACTAGATTGCATTATAAAAAATATAAACTTGAAGAGAATGGGGTTGAAATTTGTTCCACTTATGCATGCACAGTTCATGAGATCATTTGATATATTCCCTCTAGGTGAAACTACAAATTTAACCACTAAGTTTACAGCATGGCTCTAGGAAAAAGCTTCATGGTAATCAAACCTTGCCCACTAATAAAAAAATCATGTCCCTTCACCATTCAAGCCAACTACTTTATGATCAAATATGTATTTAAAATTTTATTTTCATAACCACTAACCCTCATAATCATTAATCCATATTACCCTAACCCATATCCACTATAAACCCTATAACCCTATAAACCATGCCACCCTGAACACTTATAACCCACATCCATAAACATTTATAACCCCTAACCTATATCAATCCTATCCTATAGGTCCTCACCCCTATAACTATAACCCTTATCTCCTATAGTCCCTAATTCATATCGTTTATAAAGCATAAACATTATAACATATATCACCATAACTCTTATAACCCATATTCCTTGTTCCCTATAGCATTATCACATAAGTCATATATAGCATTATCACATAAGTCATATAACCCCTAGTACCCACAAATACTAACACTTGACCTTTGTAACCCCTAATCCCTATAATACCTAACCACTAACCATTATCAAATATAACATGAATCCCTTACTATAACAAACTATTATAATTTATATCCCTTATAAACCTTAACATATTTCCCTTCATTTCTAATCCAAATAATCAGTGACACCAAACCATGAAACCCTCAAAATTTAACCATTGATCCTAATAACCCCTTTCTAATATAACCACTAACTACAAAACCTATAACCACTTTATAATAATCAATATAAACCCTATACCTAATCATTTTAATCCTTATAATATTTAATCCTTATAACCACTATCATAATCCTTATATACCTTAATCCCAATCCATTAAGCACAATAACCCCAAACAACTTGAATAACTAACCCTCAAGTATTATCCTTTTTATTCACTATATTGGACTATGTTATCATTGATATCAAAGGATTGATGTCAAAATGTTTATGTCTTGTTATAGTGATATGTGTGTATCATTGATGTATTGATTGTTGTATTATGTTGTCATTGATCTAAAAGGGTTGATGTCATAGTGATGTGTTGCCATTGATGTCAAGGTTTATAACAAAGGAAGTTGTATCAATAATTGATGTCATGGTTGATAGGAAGTACCAAATGGATGAACTCCAAAGTGGTCCCCTTATGGTGAAAGCCCTCATGGGAAGATGCTTTGTGAAGTCCAAATGGTTAAATGGTCGAGCAGTCCTAGATGTGTGGTTAAGGAACCCAAGTTTGGTTAAGGAATAATGTAATGAATATCAGTGAATTTACAAGTGACACTATTCTATATGGATAGTACATGTCGTTCCATTTCCGGTGATATGTGGAGCGTCACATAACTCCTCACGGTTAGAGAGTTATGGCCATGTGAAGTTGGAGAACCCTCATGAGTTATCTAGAAGCCCCTAGAAGGTCAAAGAAGTAAAATTATTCTAGAAGCTCCTAGAAGAAGTTGACTAGTCAAAGTAAGTGAGTTAGTCATGGGTTAAGTGGTTGCAACAAGAAAACAATTAAAAATAAATTAGTTGCAACTAGAAGGGAATATTTTACTATTTGTGGATAAAGTGGTTGTAAGTGGAAAAAGTGGTTAGAAGTGGGTTAGCCCCAAAAGAAGAAAGTTGGTTAGATAATAACCCCTAGAGGAAACTAATTGGAGAAGTATAAATAAGAGAGAAAGGGTCTCTTATGGAAATAAATCTAGTGAGCATATTGAAGATCTATTTTTGGTGGAAGGTTCATTGCAGGTACTCATGGATGCATCAAACGTGACACAAGTCTAAGGAAGCAAGAAATTTTGACGGTGAAAGTTTCATAGGTTCAAAAAACCTTAGTTTTCTGAAGCTGTACGCGAGCTGCAGTGGGCCAGGATGCATACATGCGTAGGCTGCAGAAGTACAAGGCACATACAGACACATTATGAAGAGAGGAAAGGTCACGTACATATGGGAAGAGTCTTGGAAGCTTGAGTAGATGTTGGTGCCACGTCCCTAAAGTTTGAATCAAGTTCCCAGAATATAATTCTATAGGTTCATATCTGCTACAGAATTTTTGGTATGGTTATATGTTGTCTTGATTCTTAGATTTACTCATGGTATGGTGAATGCTTGAAGCATTATGTGTATAGTTGTTGTGAGATCTAGATATGATATATGTTGGTTGGTTGATTGAGTGAGAAACACTCTCATGTTTGGTATATCTCTGATATGGTTGAGGGATATCTATGTTATATGATGATGTATGCATGAGGGACATGCATAAGAATCTTGGTATGGTTTTTGTGTGAGTTGGTTATGGTATATGTTGGTTAGTTTCTTCAGTGAGCATCACCCTCATGTATGGTATAGTTCTAATATGGTTCCTATAACTCACACTCTTGAACTACTTGTAATTGGTTGAGGGATGGGTATGATGATGTATGTATGACATAGGTTGGTTGCAAAGACTGGTTGGATGCAATGACAGGGTACTAGTGGATGTCATAGAGGCAGGAAAGTTTTAGAAGTGTAGAAGAATGGATGCCTTAGTTTTTTGAAGGAGTACACAGGCTGACAAAGGGAAGGACACATACATACACATGCTACAATATAGGCAAGTCACATACATAAGTGGGTTGTAGGATAAAGAGGTCGTGTACCTGTTGGAAGATTGGTTTCTGTCTACAAGTAGGGTCTTGTACTTGGGGATTGGATTCATCACATCTCATTTGGTGATGAGATATGAAAGTTGAGTCTTGTATTGAGATTTGGTGCTCTTTTGGAGTTGTTTCTCTTTTCAGTTGGTGCTGATAAACCATGAGATTGTAGTCTCTTGTAACATATAATACACAAGAAACTTACACATATATCTAGTGTTATTTGTGTTCATTATTGTGATGGTTGATAGTTCTTTATTGTTGATGTATGTTGTTGAGATATGTTTACATGCAAGCTACTAAGTGTGAATGTAAGTAATGAGTAAATGGTGATTTCTAACTAAAGTTTTGGAAGAGGTGTAAAAAGATCCCTGCACCGATCACCCCTGCCCTCTTAGTGTGGTCGGTGTGTCCAACAATTGGAATCAGAGTAGGCCTTCATCATAAGCCTTACAAGCTTGAAGGAGATCCATGGACACACAAATGGATGAACATGCAGATGAAGTTCCCTTCCTTGATGAGACAGATTAGTCAGCATGGAGAATAGAAATGAAAGGGTATTTGAAGGAAAAAGGAGTAGGTGTTTGGAATACAGTTGTTGTTAGACCAGTTCCCTCAAAGAATCAGTCAAAATTTGCAGCAAAGAAGAACAATGCAGTAGAATTCAAGACCATCTTGAATGGACTTTTAGATTCCATTAAAGTAAACATAGAAAAATGTACATCCTCTAAGGACCTATGTATGAATCTAAAGAAGGCATATCAAGACTCAGTGATCAATGAAGGAAAAGACTCTCCAAAATATTTTGATTGCAATACTCCTGAATGCAATGAAGTTGAATTTTCTCCTACAAATGAAGAAAAAGATATAGATGTAGTTTGTGTAGAATCAACTAACAATTATATTATAGATGAAGATGAAGATTTTTTTAAGCTTAAAGATAAAATTATGAATGATTTAGAAGAAGTTAGCATGGAAATAGGGTATGGTTCAATTTATTTTGAGTATCTTGAAAAATACACTAAGGAAGTCCTATAAACATACCCAAGGCTTACCATGACACTAAAGCAAATGCTCAAAGAACAAAAAGAAAGTAAAAAGACTCAATAAGAAGAAAAAGAAGAAGAGATAAAAGACTAAAGAATGAAATAGTTAGTCAAGCAAAATAAAATAAGAAGGTATATGATGAGCTTAGAAAAATCCTTGAATTCAATACCAATCTAAAGACCCAAATTGAAGAAGACAAAAGGATAGAGGAACTATTGAAGAATCAAGTAAATGAAAATGAATAATCATGCCATAAGTTGGAAGCAGAATTTATTGATCTCAGAAAAAAAATGGAGAAGTAAAATACTCATATCAAGTTCATGAACAACTCAACAATCTTGGATGAAATCTTGGATAGTCAAAGATCACCAAATGATAAATCGGGTCTTGGGTCAAATAAAGAAGTTGCACACCTTGAAGCTAGAAATTCTAAGAAACATGAGGTAAGTCCTTCATTATCAAAAAGTGGAAGAAAAGCTACAAGTCAAGAACCTACACAAAGCAAGTAAACTTTCAAAAGAACAGAGCAAGGAAGACACCAAGAATCCATCTTTACACCTCAAAGAAAATTCAAAAGAGAGACACCTTCAAGGTGGACACCAAAGCAAAGGTATGAATTTTTTTTTCATGGTCACTACTTCTCATGTAATGAATGTGGTCACAAAGATTTGGATTGCAGACATTATGAAAGAAAGATGTTGGAAGACTCCATAACATCCTGAGATGTTGGAGATGTAATCAAATGGGACACATTGTTGCACATTGTCACACCATGATATGTTACAGTTGCAGTGGTTTTGGCCACAAAGCTCATAATTGTTGGAATTCAAGGAGAAAATCAATGAGGAGTGCTTCACATAATATGGAAAGAAAAGCACATGAAACTAGGAAGGAAGACAATGTTGAAAAGATGAAAGATCAGAGTTCAAGTTTTGAGAAGCTAGGACACTCATAAGTGGATGCAGAAGACTGAACAACCAGAACATAATGGAATCCATGAGGCAAGCTCAATGTTAGGGTCATAACCCACACATAGGTATAAAAATATATTCAGATGTAATAAAGGTCAATATTAATAAGGCCTTTCAATAAAATAGAATAAGGCAGATGTAAGAAGACCTAATAGAAGCTTCTGCTTCTAGAAGGATCTTCCTCTAGATGCTTCTTTTTAGTATAAATAGGAGTCGAGGGTATGAGAACCCTAGCTTGGATATTATTGTAATAGAGCTATGCTCAACTGGAGGTTGCCCCCTCGAAGAAGCCCGTGAACATTGCTTTTAGATTCAAAGTGTTATTTCTATTGTTATTCTTATATCATTTCAGTGTTATTGTGGTGAATGTTCTGGTTATATTGTTGTTATTCTACCATTACTAGCATTTTATTTCTGTTCTGCATACATTTTATATATGGTATATTACAAGTGGTATCAAAGCACTTTCCTCGGAAGAAAGTGTGGGTTAAATTTTTTTTTTAGGGTAGAGACGTATTCTGGCATCTTTAAGCCACAAAGATCTGTCGTTAGGTGCATAAAACCACGGTTGAGAGATTCATACACGCAGGAAATACAAGTGGTACTTAAGCACACATCTGTTGGCCACCCTTGTAACCCCTGTTGGTACCCCTTCAAGTGGTAGCGCATCAGACAGAACCTGTGTACGTATCAGCCTAGATTACCTAAAACCCTCTTTAGATAAACTGATCGGTCGCCTGACTGCTATAGTTTCACCAAGAATAGCACTCGGGAAGATACTCTCTAGTACCTAGGTAGTCGGGTAGTATGGCTAAGGGTACAGTCTATCCTCCTTATCTAGTGCCCTGAGATATTGGGCCCAGTACTACTGTTGGACCCTACAAGTATATCGGAGAGATATAGCACAGGGAAAACCCTTGTCTGTAGAACCCTTGAATACCTAACCCTTGGGGACAGAAACATAAAAAAATTAAAACAGACAAGATCACAAGATCTATTGTCACGCAACTGTGTTCGGGTTGCCATGTAAATTAACATTTCTTTCTGGTTAAGCATTTGGGCATTTCCTCTTTGCAGTATTCTTCAAACTGGAAATTTTTTCACCATTATTTTAGACCTATTCCATTGGATTCATCTCTTTGCCCTTATCACATTCATCCATATAATTTTTTTGGCAAAAGTTTTTTACCCCGACCGCCCCTTTTCAGTTCCCCCATCCTCATGGCCCATACTTGTAGCCAAGACTTGGAATCTCGCTTCAACACCTTGCAATTTGGTCTCATTGAGACCCAACAAGAAGTGAAACAACTCAATGCCAATGTTTCCACCATCAATACAACCATGCAGTCCTCAATGGGTGAAATCAAACAAGACCTCACCACCCATCTTGAATCAGTCTTTTCGGTACTCTGTACCAAACTGCATATCCCTACAGATAACCCTTCCTCTTCCTCAGCCTCACATACTGAAGCTGACCATTCCTCTCATTCCCATACCTTGCAAAACCATCACTTTCAACGTGACCTACGCCTTCCATGGGTGGATGTGACCAAATTTGATGGCTTGGACCCCACTGGTTGGGTAACCCAAATGGAACATTACTTCTCTTTATATAGAATTACAGATGACTTGGCCAAACTCTGGTATTGTGTTCTCCATCTAGATCAAGAACGTTGGCAATGGAGAAAAAATTCGCGTCAAGGGTATATTGCTTGGACACAATTTGTGGCAGAGCTTTACGAATGCTTTGACACTGAAACCAACCATTTGGGCCATTTGAAAAAGCTGAAACAATTAGGAATAGTGGAAGACTTTATAGCTTCCTTTGAGCGCCTAGCTTTTAGAACAGAGGGCATGTCTGATGCCTATTTCTGAGAGTGTTTTATCAGCGGCCTCAAGGATTAAATTCGGGCCCATGTCCTCATGGCTCAGCCTGAGAGTTGGGTGGAGGATACCAAAAGAGATAAAGAATAAAAACAGGTTGTATCTTCTCAAAAACGCAAACCCTCCTTCATCCCTCGCCCTAAACCAGTAAATCCCACTTCCCCCTCTGCTCCACTAAAGATCCAAAAATTGACCCGGGCTGAAATGGCTGAATGCCAACTCAAAGGCCTTTGCTATGACTGTGATGACAAATATTTCCCGGGCCACAAGTTTAAAGAACAAAATCTTTTTATGGCCATCTCCAAGGAGATTTCGGAAGAAGATGAAGAAACTCCCTCTATGTCTAAATCACCTGAATCCACTAACATAACCCCTCCCTCAGACCCTCCCGAAGTAGAACCAGTCATTTCCCTCAATGCTCTCACTGGCTTCTCTGCTCCCCAAACCCTCAAGATAATCGGTTACATCAAGCATCAGAAGGTCATCATTCTGGTTGATAGTGGCAACACCCATAATTTTATTCATCGCCGCATTGCCCATAAAACTCATTGCTACATCCATGCCATCAATAATTTCCAAATCATGATTGCCAATGGTGGTTCCATGAAATGTGGAGGGAATTGTGAAAATGTGTGTCTCCAAATTGGTGACTACCACCTAAAATCCCATGTGTTTTCTATCGACATGGGAGGTGACATTGTGCTGGGTGCAGACTAGCTAAGGAATTTGGGTCCCATTCTCATGGATTTTAAATACCTAACCATGCAATTCGACCAGGAGGGCCACCAATATAAGCTCCAAGGCATCATCATCAGTTCACCTGAGATCATTAGTTCCCATCACATGGAAAAGCTTCTCAAAAAGGGTCATTCTGGTGTTATCGCCCAACTCCATGTCATACAAGCAATAGAGACACCCTTGGTACTGCAATACCTCCAAGCCATCCTTTCTAAACATCAATTGGTATTTTCCACTCCCAAAGGCCTCCCTCCTTCCCGTGGTGTTCATGATCATTCCATTTCCCTTGTACCAGGAAGCCTTCCTCCCAATATCCGTCCGTATCGTCACCCCTTTTCCCAAAAAAATGAAATTGAGAAAATGGTCCAGGAACTCCTTAATGCAGGTGTTATCTGCCCTAGTATGAGCCCCTATTCGTCTCCTGTGGTCATGGTTCTGAAGAAATAAGGTTC
>JASDQU010307004.1:659-21791 GCA_032191745.1 Picea mariana | reverse complement strand
CCATTTCCCTTGTACCAGGAAGCCTTCCTCCCAATATCCGTCCGTATCGTCACCCCTTTTCCCAAAAAAATGAAATTGAGAAAATGGTCCAGGAACTCCTTAATGCAGGTGTTATCTGCCCTAGTATGAGCCCCTATTCGTCTCCTGTGGTCATGGTTCTGAAGAAATAAGGTTCTTAGTGAATGTGTCCTGACTTCCACGCCCTCAACAAACTTACCATCAAAGAAAAATTCCCCATTCTTGTCATTGATGACCTCCTGGATGAATTGAGTGCTGCCCAATTCTTCACTAAATTGGATCTTCATTCGGGCTACCACTAGATACGTATGAAAGAGGCAGATATCCCCAAGACTGCCTTTAGAAATCATGAGGGCCACTATGATTTTTTGGTCATGCCCTTTAGCCTGTGTAATGCCCCCTCCACCTTCCAAATCCTCATGAATAATGTCTTCCGTCCTTTTCTCCACCATTTTGTCTTAGTTTTCTTTGATGATATCCTCATCTATATCAAAAACTGGACAAACCATCTTGCTCATGTGGATCGAGTTCTCCATCTACTCTCTCAACACCAACTTTTCCTGAAACAATCTAAATGTGATTTTGGCACCTCAGAAGTAGAACACTTGGGTCATTTGGTTGGCAAAAATGGCGTCAGGGTGGATCCTAAAAAGATTGAAGCTATGCAAGACTAGCCTCACCCAAAGACTCTTAAGAGATTGCGTGGATTTCTAGGCTTAACAGGGTATTATCACAAGTTTGTTAAGAATTATGGGAAGATTGCAGCACCTCTCACTGCTCTCCTAAAAAAGAACTCTTTCACTTGGACTCCAGTCATTGCTCAAGCTTTTCAAACCTTAAAGATGGCCATGTGCACCACTCCAGTCCTCGCCCTTCCTAATTTCACAAATACCTTTGTGTTGGAATGTGATGCCTTAGGGAAAGGAATTGGTGTTATCCTTATGCAATAGGGTCGACCTTTGGCCTTTACCAGCAAGCAACTATCTGAAAGAAATCTGGGAAAATCCATCTATGAAATGTTGGTTGTGGAGCCTAATTATCTTCCTGATTCAGAGGTCCTTGCTTTCAGCCGTGTTTATACCCCATGAAGTATTTACACCCAAGAAGTATGTACACTCTTCCACGCGGGGGAGTGCAGAGGGGGGGTACCCCCTCTGCAAGGTCTGGGGGGCCTATCCCCCTGGCTGGGGGGTCTGGGGGCAAGTGGGCCCCCAGTAGGGGTTCGGGGGCGAAGCCCCCGAAGCAAAAATTGCCTTGTAAAAGTATATTGTAATTTCATTGTAAATCTAGATCGTTCATTATAAGGTCGTAGATCTAACGGTAGAGATTATGTTAGGGTTTTTTGCCCTAGAAGGCAACCCTCTTTTATGAGGGAAATGTATTGCGGCTATGAATGATGGTGAATATTGTATTCTGAGAGAGGAGACTGTGAGAGAAAAAAGAGGAAGTTACAGCGGGTTTTGTTGTAGGTTGTATCCCTTCATTTGCTGGATAATAATAAAGGAAGGACCTGGCAATTTCTCTAGTGGACGTAGCCCACACTGGGTGAACCACGTAAATCTGTGTCTCTCTTGTATTGTGTGTCTTCTGTGTTTTGTTTCTGCATTTGTTTTATTTTATTGCTCCGTCGTCCTGTTTTTCTAACATGAAAAGGAAATGTTGGTTATTCTGCATGCCATGGATCTGTGGCATTCTTATCTGTTGGGGCAATGGTTCCAAATTAAGACAGAGCATCAAAGCCTCAAGTATTTTCTGGAACAACGCATTTCCTCCCTAGAACAACAAAAATGGGTGACTAAACTCTTTGGATATGATTATGAGATCATTTATAAAAAAGGCAAAGACAATGTGGTTGCGGATGCACTTTCCTGAAAATATGAAGATGAAGGATCCCTTTTTTCTCTTTCATTCATTGTACCAGATTAGCTCCAAGTCATTTTCCAGGAATGGCTACAAGATCCCCAAATTTTACAGTTGATCCAGCAATTGTAGTCTAATGCTCCAGCTTCCCCAGGGTACTCTTGGCTCCATGAGGAACTTCGATACAAAGGCCGTTTGTATTTAAGTAAACAATCAAAGCTTAAATCCATGGTATTTTCTGAGCTTCATGCTACACCCATAGCAGGGCACTCCGGGTTCACCAAAACCTATGACAGGGTCAAACGTTACTTTTTATGGGATGGCATGAAATAGGGCATTCGTAATTTTGTAGTTGAATGTGACGTGTGTCAATGCAACAAGAGAGAAACAGCCAAATCGTCGGGCACACTACAAATGCTCCCGATTCCACCTGTTATTTGGAAGGATATCCCTATGGATTTTATTACCATCTTACCCAAATTGGGAAATAAATCGGTCATCATGGTGGTTGTTGAACGCCTTTCCAAGTATGCTCATTTTTGCGCCCTTCAACACCTGTTTACAGCATCCACGGTGGCTCAAATATTCATGGATAAGGTCTTCAAGCTTCATGGCATGCCGCACTCTATTGTTTCTTGCCAAAAATTGCTTGTGAAAAGAAAATTGCAAGAACTGTTCAAGATACAAGGCACAAAATTGCATCTCAGCACAACTTATCATCCCTAGACTGATGGCCAAACGAAAGTTGTCAACAAGTGTTTGGAAAGATATTTGAGGTGTTTTGCCTTAGAAAAGAAAAATCATTGGGCTCAATGGTTACCCCTAGTTGAATGGTGGTGCAACACTTCATACCATATAACTACATGCATGACTCCTTTTGAAGCAGTATATGGACAGAAGCCACCTTCAGTTCTCTCATACTTACCAGGTGCCTCGAAGGCCCAGGCGGTTGACCTAACACTTACAGCTTGAGAGGCTATTCTTTGTACCCTCAATGAGAATTTGGTCATGGCACATAATCGCATGAAGAAACAAGTAGATCAAGGTCGCTCTAAACATCAATTTGCAGAAGGGGATTAGGTGTTTCTTCGACTGCAACCTTACAAGCAAACTTCCCTCAAGTTCAAGCATTGTCAGAAGCTAGCGCCCAAATTTTATGGTCCTTATATCATGCTCAAGCGTGTGGGACAAGCCGCCTATCAGTTAGCTTTGCCTAGAAATTCGAAGCTACATCCTGTTTTTCATGTTTCATGCTTAAAGAAGGTGATTGGAGCTAAGTGTCAAATTCAAACCAACCTTCTAGAGTTAGTTGAAGAAGGATCCATTTGGCTACAACCAGAAGAAGTTTTGGACCAGCGTGAGCATCGCCTATGTCAGAGAACCATCAAGGAAGTGGCTAGTCCAGTGGAAAGATACAACTCTAATAGATGCCACTTGGGAACCAACTACCATTCTGCAACAATTTCCTCATCTCAAGCCTTGAGGAAAAGGTTGTTTTTAAGGGGGTGGACATGTTAGGGTCATAACCCGCACACAGGTAGAACAATATATTTGAATGTGATAAAGGTCAATATTAATAAGTCCGTTCAATAAAATAGAATAAGGCGGATGTAAGAAGACCTAATAGAAGCTTCCTCTTCTAGAAGGATCTTCCTCTAGATGATTCCTTTTAGTATAAATAGGAGTCGAGGGTATGAGAACCCTATCTTGGATATTATTGTAATAGAGATCTTCTCAACTGGAGGTTGTCCCCTCGAAGAGGCCCGTGAACATTGCTTTCATATTCAAAGTGTTATTTATGTTTTTATTCTTATATCATTTTAGTGTTATTGTGGTGAATGTTCTGGTTATATTGTTGTTATTCTGCCATTACTAGCATTTTATTTTTGTTCTGCATACATTTTATATCTGGTATATTACACTCAAGTTTTACATTTTATGAGGCATACACGGGCTCCTATGAGAACAAACACACATATATATATGTGGTATGTCTAAAGAAAATACATGTACATACGTGAGTTGTATGTGATGAAGTTGCATACATGTGGGAAAATACTCAAAAAGAGGGGTGTACAGATGAGTCACATCATGGTTTAATGATATAACTATGTTTTTGTAGGGTCTGAGATCGTATGCTTCATGTTTTCATGTCTGTATGTGTTTTTTATGATTGTACGGTGATAATATATGGTTGAGTGTTGGATAATATGCTTGATTCCTATCATGGATGCATGGTACTAACCCTAGAGTATGGTTGAGGCATTTTTTGTTAAGGAACAATGTTGGTTATGCTATGCATTTTATTAGTAAGGTGAGAGCACCTTGTTTATGAAGTACATCATGGGTGATGTAATACGCTAAAGGTATATCATTTATCTATTGAGGGACACTCTTGGTACATGTTTTTAGGTATTATTGGTTTCTTACTACTTATTGTAGTGAATGGTTTTGAGGTAGATCTGTTATACTACCTAGATGGTACATATGTAAGCTCCATTGACATATATTGTGATGTATTTTTAGAGGCATATTTGTTGGATGTCTTGGTGTATGTATTTGTCATATGGTTGAGCTACATATTAGGATAGGTAGTTTATGAGTTGATGAGGTGATGATGTTGTACATGATTGATGAGTCATATCTTGATGCATGATTGGTACAAACTTGATACATTATTTGAGGCACTTGCTACTTGTATCACTTGCACATGGTTTATGGATGATGTGGCATATGTGTATGGATATCTTGATTGTGGTTCATCTTGTTGAGGTTTGGTGCATGGTTGATTCACTTTCTATGGTACAAGTAGTGATACATGTTTGGTGCATGGTTGAGGCACTTATTGATGATCTTGATATGTGCTTGGTATAATTTTGGCACATATTCTTGGCATATATACTTCAGTAATGAGATCTTATGGTATATTGTATGGTGTTGATGTACATGGTTGATGTGCATGATTGGCACATGATGTACATGGTTGATGGTTTGTTCATGATTCACTATTCATTGTTGACATATCCTTTGCTTCATGGTTGATGCATGAGATAGTATGTATGATTGGAATACACTTGATGTATGGTGTGGAACGAGTTTAGATGTTTGATTCATGGACATATCCAAGGATCATCATAGGAAGAGAAGATCATTCTTGAGCAGTGGATCTATGTTTTGATTGAGAAACAACATTTGCAGCAGAAGCAGATTGTAGTGTAGCATCTTGTAGAGAATATAGGGGGAGACATAACCACAGGGGGAGTTATTCTTCTTCCCATGATTGGTTACAGATGTATGATTCCATGTGGAGATATGATAGATATGATTGGAAACCATGTTACCATCATTTCATCAAAGTGATAACCCTTGTAAAAAGGGGAGAGATTCCTCATATGCATAGAGAGAATCCTGCATGCTAGTGCAACTAGGAGGAGCAGTCGCAGGGACAATTCTGTCAGGGGGAGAAGCCCCAAAGAGATATAACCTTTTCCATTGATGTCAAAAGGGGAGAGATAGACACATTGATGTGGAGAAATTAACATTGATGAGGAGCAATGACCATTTTGAGCATGAGAATTTCCATTTCTGAGTGTTGCCATCGATGATTGGTGTTGAAATCAATGTTGGTGTTTCCATCAATTCCAAAGGGGGATATTATTGGGCTATGTTGTCATTGATGGCAAAAGGTTGTTTTTTGGTCATAGTGATGTGCGTGTATCATTGATGTATTGATTATTGTATTATGTTGTCATTGGTGTAAAAGGGTTGATGTCATAGTGATGTGTTGTCATTGATGTAAAAGGGTTGATGTCACAGTGATGGGTTGTCATTGATGTCAAAATTGATAGAAAAGAAAGTTGTATCATTGATTGATGGCATGGTTGATAGGAAGTGCCAAATGGATGAAATCCAAAGTGGCCCTCTCATGGTGAAATCCCTCATGGGAAGACACTTTGTGAAGTCCAAATGGTTAAATGGTTGAGTAGTCCTAGATGTGTGGTCAAGGAAACCAAGTTTGGTTGAGGAATAATGTAATGAAGATAAGTGAATTTACAAGTGAGACTATTCTAGATGGATATTACATGTCATTCCATTTCTGGTGATATGTGGAACATCACATAACTCCTCATGGTTAGAGAGTTATGGCCATGTGAAGTTGGAGAACCCTCATGAGTTATCTAGAAGCCCCTAAAAGATCAAAGAAGTCAAATTATTTTAGAAGCACCTAGAAGAAGTTGACCAGTCAAAGTGGTTAGTCATGGGTTAAGTGGTTGCAACAAGAATACAATTAAAAATAAATTAGTTGCAACTAGAAGTGGATAGTTTACTATTTTTGGATAAAGTGGTTGTAAGTGGACAAAGTGGTTAGAAGTAGGTTAGCCCCAAAATAAGGAAGTTGGTTAGACAATAACCCATAGAGGGAGCTAGTTGGAGAAGTATAAATAACAGAACAAGGGTCTCTTATGATGATGAATCTTGTGAGCATATTGCAGATCTATTTTTGGTGAAGGGTTTATTGAAGGTACTCTTGGATGCATCAAAATTTATGCAAGTCTGAGGAAGCAAGGAATTTTGATAGTGAAAGATTCAGAGGTTTAGAAAACCCTATTTTTATGAAGCTGTACATGGGCTGCAGTGGGCCAAGATGCGTACATACATGAGTTGTAGAAATCCAGGGTGCGTACACACATGGTTTGAAGAGAGGAAAGGTTTCATACATATGTGAAGAGTCTTGGAAGCTTGAGTAGATGTTGGTGCCAGGTCTCTAAATTCTGAAGCAAGTTCCTAGGATATTAGTCTACAGGTTCATATATGTTACAAAAATTTTGGTATGGTTATATGTTGTCTTGATGCTTAGATTTACTCATGGTATGGTGAATTCTTGAATCATTCTTTGTATGGTTGTTGTGAGATCTGGATATGGTATATGTTGGTTGGTTGATTGAGTGATAAACACTCTCATGTTTGGTATAGCTCTGATATGGTTGAGGGATATCTATGTTATATGATGATGCATGCATGAGGTACATGCATAGGAATATTGGTATGGTTGTTGTTTGATCTTGTTATGGTATATGTTGGCTGGTTGTTTGAGTGAGCAACACTCTCATGTAGGGTACAATTCTGATATGGTTCCTATAACTCACACCCTTGAGATAATTGTACTTGGTTGAGGATGTGTATGATGATGTATGTATGGCACAGGTTGGTTGTAGTGACTGGTTGGATGCAGTGATAGGTTACTGGTGGATGTGACAAAGGCAGGAAAGTTTCAGAAGTGTAGAAGAATGGATGCCCTATTTTTCTGAAGGTGTACACAGCCTAATAGAGGGAAGGATGTGTACATACACATGTTGCAGTATAGGGAGGTCGTGCACATACGCGGGCTATAGTATAAACAGGTCACGTATCTATTGACAGATTGGTTTATGTCTACAAGCAGGGTCTTATACTTGAGGGTTGGATTCCTCACATCTCAATTGGTGTTGAATCTCTAAGTTGAGTCTTGTATTTAGAGTTGGTACTCTATTGGAGTTGTTTCTCTTTTCAATTGTTGCTGATGAAACCTATAGATTGTAGTCTCCTGTAACACATAATACAAAAATATTACACATATATTTGGTGTTCTTCGTGCTTATTATGGTGATGATTTATAGTTCTATGATATTGATGAATGTTGTTGATACATGCAAGTAGTTAAGTAAAAATGAATAATATGTTTGAAGGTGTTTCTAACTAAGTGTTGAAAGAAGTGTAAAAATATCCCTACACTGATTCACACCCCCTCTCAGTCTAGTCGGTGTGTCCAACACACTATCCCCAATAGCCCACAACCAATAAAAATTATAATCACTATAACCTCAACCCATAAAAACACTAAACACTATAACCTTTAACTCATTAACCTAATAATTCATAAATAGCATAATAATTACTCTTAATCAGTATAACCCTAACCACTATTGAAATTAGCCTTAATTACTATAACTCCAACCCTTAAATAATCAACCCATATACAGTAAAAAAAACCTTTAACCCATAAAACTCCTTAACAATAAAGGTTGTCCCTTATAAGTGATAAGCCTTGACCTCTCTAATTACTAATTCATTGAATTACTATACCCCTATAACCTCTAATATTATAATTGTTGTTGATAACCTCAATAAAACCTTATCTTGATTAATATATCCCCCAATACCTATATGAACTTACCCATATAACCCTTAACTCTCTTCCTTTATAACCCCTAACGCCTAACTCGTATAACACTTATAACCCATAACCTATGTAACCCTTAACACTTAATTTCTATAACCCACATGATTGTTAATCCCTAATAAGTAACCCTTATATCCATAATTCCCAAATTATATTAAAATTTAAACCTTAACCACTTTAAATCATACCCCTAATCACTATAACCCCTTACTCCTATAATCATAAAACCCGTACCCTTATAACCCATAATCCTTAAATCGTATAACCCATAATAATTATCTCCCAATACTTAACAACATTAACCCTATAACAACTAAACTCTAGAGCTACTATCATCACTCAAAATTAACCCCTATAACCATTGTATCTCCCATAATCCTAACCCTGGTCTTCATTTTCATCTAAAGCCTAACCCTTCTAACACTTAACACTTAAAACCTATAACCCCTAAAGCACATAACTAACTCTAATAACCCCTAATATATGACCATTAACTATTCTAATACATGATTTCTAACCATTATAAACACTACCCTCTATAACCAAAAAACTAAACCATTATACTTATATAAAAATTAGCTTCTATAATTGGCATAGTGCCTAACCCCTATAACATTTCAACCCTAATTCCTATCCCCTAACCCCTATAATCTATTTTCCTTATAATTAGTGATACTCTTAAACCCATGAATTCAAACAATAGATAAATTCCAAACCTTATATCCTCTAATGAATACAATTTAAATTTCATACCCTCTATATGTCATAATCCCTATAACATTTCAACCCTAATTCCTATCCCCTAACCCCTATAATCTATTTTCCTTATAATTAGTGATACTCTTAAACCCATGAATTCAAACAATAGATAAATTCCAAACCTTATATCCTCTAACGAATACAATTTAAATTTCATACCCTCTATATGTCATAATCCCTAAAACCCATAAACCATAACCCCTGTTCTATAAAACAACAATCTCGTTCTTGAAACCTTATCATGATTAATCCCTATAACTCATAAACCCCAACATATAAAACTTATATTCTTCTATTCCTTATATCTTAACCCTTAAAACACTTAATATAAATAACCATTATAAAACCCAATGGTTATATCCTCTAATCCCTATAACTAGTATAACCCCTAGCTCATATACCCCATAATTCCTTTTACATATTCCCTATGACCCTTGATCCATATGAACAATAATTTATAACCACCATAACCCCATAACTCTTAAAAATCATAAACCAAAAATCCTAAACATTATAACCCTAACTCTTTGTGAAGAGAGCCTTGGCATGGTTGGTGAAAAAACATTACTAATATATCTCCCATGAGGGTTCAATTCCCATCGGTGACATGCTTGTGCTTGTGCTTGTGCTTGTGCTTGTGATCATCGTTGCATGCTAATGCACACAAAACGTGGTTAGGGATAGGTGTAAGTCGTAGGTTCCTTTGAACAAATAGATGCCACCAACGCATGGCTATTTATCCAAATGGTGAACTGTGACTCTCAATATGTGATAATAGAAAGCTTATTAGAAAAATAAAAAATCATAACACTT
This sequence comes from Picea mariana, assembly GCA_032191745.1. Lineage (NCBI taxonomy): Eukaryota > Viridiplantae > Streptophyta > Pinopsida > Pinales > Pinaceae > Picea > Picea mariana. The sequence continues at coordinate 12,121 of JASDQU010307004.1, read as the reverse complement.
ATCACATCCATCACTTTTCTCCATTTACTGATAACCCTTCCAATTCATAACTAATAAACACTACACAAAATAAAATTTATAACCGTAACCCCTAACCCCATTTACCAATCAACTAAAACTTCTAAACATTATAACCCTAACTCTTTATTAAGAGTGGCTTGGCATGGTTGGTGAAAACATGTTACTAACATATCCCTTAGTAGGGTTCAAGTCCCATCGATGACATCTTTGTTCTTGTGCTTGTGATTATCGATGCATGATAGTGCACACAAAAGGTGGTTAGGGATAGGTGCAAGACCTGAGTGCCTTTGAACAAACATATATCACCAACTCATGACTAGTTATCCAAATGGTGAACTATGAATCTCAATCCATGATAATATGAATCTTATTAGAAAAATAAAAAACCTTAACACTTATCACATGCATCACTTTACTCCATTTACTCATAACCTTTTGAATTGTTAACCAATACACACTACAAAATATAAAATTTATAACCATAACCCCTAACCATGATATTCCTTATACTTTATAACCCCAACACATAGTTCCTATATCTCTTAACACTTATAACCCTTATCTTATGAACCTTATAAACAATAGCACCTACGACATTTATCTCAAAGCCTCTGTAATCAATCAAATACCTAAACCAAATAACCCCTATTAGACATAGAAATAAATCCCAATAACACTTAATGCATATATTCCCCATATTATATATCCCATATAACACCTAAATAATATAACACATAACTCTATTTTGTATAACCAAATAACCATTATAAAATTTATCCCTTCTAAATTCTAACTTTTATAAAAAATAACACCTATACCCATAATCCTTATAAGATTTAACTTCTATCATCATGAGTATCCCCTTTCTCCATCTACTCCTAAATATTTAAACCAATATCGCCTTACCCATATAACCTATAAATAATATATATCCTATATCACATATCCCTTTAAATCTAACATCTATAACCCGTAAACACTATAATCCCTAACCCATGTATCTCTTAATTCCTAACTCATATTACCCAAAATATCTTATATGTTTCAATCATAGTCCCAAATCCATAACCCTAATTACCCCCATCCTATATAACCCATATCCCCCATTTTATATAATTCATAGAACCTTTAAACCTATATCCCTTGAGTTCTATGGAATTCAATTATTTTCCATTGTGATTCCTATAAATATTATATATCCCTATAACCCCTAAAATTTAAAACCCATATCCCCTTACCCTTCTAAAAAAAACATAACATCTTACCTATAAATTCTATAACCCCTTTATCCTATAAATTCTACATAACCTTTATAACCCTTATAACCACTTATTCATAACCCATGTAATTGAAATTCCCCCTATAATACTTATATATTAACATAATCCCTAATATAAAACCGTATAACCCCTAAACATATAACTTGTTATCCTGTCACCCTTAACTCCTCTAATCTTTAACACATATAAAGTTAGTCCCATATACATTATAGCCTCTATAACTCATTTAACACTTAACAAGATAACTCATATAACCCCATCTATCCAAAATAATACATAACACCCGACCTACATAACTCTTAACCTTTAACCACTAATATCAATAACCTTTTAACTTATATCCCATAACCTCATAATACTATAATCACTAAACCTATAGTCCCTATACTTTAACAACCATTAAACCTCATCCCTAGCCCTTTTAATCCTTATAACATTCAAAACATATAACCCCTAAATACTAACTCATATAATCATTATCCTTTAACTCCAAACCCTCACTCTAATTAGTGACATCCTTGTGCTTATGCTCATGGCCATCATTGTGAACCAAAATAAAAGAAAATATGGCTAGATGTAAGTCTTGGGTGCCTATGATGTAATATATAATCCCCACTTACGACTAGTTAGACAAAGGGTGACCTATAATCCATGATAATAGAAATACTATTCAAAAAATTAAAAACCTTAACCCTTATCACACCTATCCATTTATCCCCTTTACTCATAACCATTTATATCACTAAGAAATAAACCTTAAAATAATATAAGACTTATAACCCTAACCCCTTTATGTGATAACCCCATATTATATATCCCTAACCCCTCACTCGTATATCTCTTAACACTTATATATGTTAACTCCTTTAAGTTCTATGTGTCCCTTAAACCCAACCCCTCACTCCTATAAACATTAACACTTAGTTTTTATGTAATATAATAATTATCCCTAATAACCCTCAATTCCAAATCATATAGCCCATAACATCCATAATCCTTAAACATGTATATTTTCTATTTTATAACAATATATCTCAAAACCCTATAAGTTTTATCACATCTAACCCTTATCCCCTATCCTCTATAATAACTAATCCTAGGCCTTATAACCTCTAACATTAACAATTTTTAACCATATAAACTTTGAACCCAAGTCCTCAATGCATATAAACCCTAACCCTTATCCCCTATCCTCTATAATAACTAATCCTAGGCCTTATAACCTCTAACATTAACAATTTTTAACCATATAAACTTTGAACCCAAGTCCTCAATGCATATAAACCCTAATTGATAACATCATAATCCTTCATACTATTAAAACTTGACCCATATAATTATCAATTCACTTGATTTCTCACCCCTATAATATCGAAATATTATAGCCATTATTAACACTAACATTTATAACTCCTTATCAACATAATATTTATCCTCTAATCCCAATTTACAATTACCTGTATAACTCTTAACCCTTATAACTTCAACAACTATTTTGTTTATAAATTATAACCCCTATATCCCCTAAAAATCATTTACTATAATCCATGTAACTATTAACCCCAATAAATAACCCCTACATCCCCATATACCTAATGGTTATAACCATGCTAAACCTTACTTTGAGCCCTAAAACCCCCTAATTTTACAATCACTATCCTCTTAAACTATAATCCCTAACCATGATATCCCATAAACCATAACTAATACAACCCTTAATCCCTAATTGATGCAAGAGCATCTTGCCTCCCAAAATATTGTACATTTGATTAGGCCTAGGGGGTGTTTCATTTTCCTATGGATTTGGTTCCCTAAAAAAATTTTATTGTAATTTCCTAAGTTTTATAGGAGTTATAGAATGTGTGATTGGATTGTATTGTAATCATATCTGCTTCTAAGAAGAGATCTCGAGAGTTGAGAGGAATTGAGAGATCTTAGGTTAATTGTAGATCTCATGAGGATTTTAGAATCCTAAATGTTAGGTTTGTTAGAAGATATTGTGGATCTGAGAGGATCCTTAGGGAGTTATTGAATAAATAGTCGATTTGAACCAGATTTCAAAACCCTTTTACATAAAATTGTAATCCTTGGAGGCATTCGAGGTTGGTCAGTGAAAGAGAAAATCAGACCAAGAGAGGTTGGCTAGAATAAGAGATCAAGCCACATGGAAATTGGCCATTTTAGAGAGAATTAGGACAAGGAAAGACAAGTAGGCCCATTGAGTTAAAATAAGGCTAGGAAACTCATTAGAATCCTTGTGTAAATCTATGTACAATGTATGTATGATTAATGAAATGAATACTCTATTTCAAGTATTATTGAGGAAATTTTTGTTTTACATTGTGTGTGTAACCTATGTATAATTTATAATCGAGTAATTGCAGGTTCAGTTCATGTTGCAGGTTGGAAAGTCTTCGAAGTGTCTATGTTAATGGGGTGTCTAGTTTCTTTTTATTAGAAATCCATATGGTTTTAGGTCCAACGTTGAGTTCGTGTGCAGGTTCCAATAAATGACTAATTCAATGATCATTGATCGTTATAGGAACAATGATCCTCATTTGTTTAATATGAAGTAACCATGTGTAATGGAAAATGAAGTAATCAATCCATCCAGAATTTGAAGGGAAGGTATAGGAGCCCTCAAATCATTCTATTGAAGAATGATGATTGTAGGATCATAAGTCGACGCAACACAGAAACTTTAAATCTCATTATAAAGTTTGGGATAATTTCAGTTGTCCATCCAATGGTTGATCAAGTCGTGAACATCGGATCGAGGTATCATGAGCAGAGCACATTGATTGAACATGACTTGTCGGATCAAATTCATGGAGGAAAGATCAAGTGATGATAGTTATTTCATGTCGTGAAGGTGCACGATACTTAACACAAGTTGAACTCCCAAAATATGAGCATGTGCGAGATTAGAAATCCACACGTCGGTATAAGGTGGATTTCAGGGGTCCCCTATCTCGAGATCTAAGTCAAGGGCCAACCCCCTGAAATAATGTGGACCATCCATCACCAAAGTAAATCTATGGTGGATAGTTAATCACCTTTTGGATTAGTTCGCATTCATAACATTTGGTCATATTGTGGTTATATACAGGATAGGCACTAAGGAAAACAATTCTAAAGGATTAAGCACCTAGTTAACAAACCATTGGTCATAGACATTGGTCATATGGGGAAAGGATAAACTTTGGAAGACTATCGTTGGAGTAAGCGTCGATATGGAGATTGATCAATGAGATAGGTATAAGTCTAATGACTGAACAAAGGATTAGATAACGTAGAGCAAGCGAGGATCAATCGATTAATCCATGTCTATGATCGATAGAAGTTTGAGATAGAGAAATTGATCCATTATGTGATTGATTGGTGAGGATGAATAAAAGTCATGAGATAGAAATTTAGTATCATATGTAATTGTAGAGGCTTCAGGAAGGGCATAGGAATTTGAGCTAGCATAAGCATACTCTGATAAAGATCCTTGGGTAGTCTAGTTACAACTCTTAGAGCATCATGTGTTTGTTAAGGTTTCCTAACTGTGGGTTAGACCCGTGGAAGGTCATCACTCACCCTTATAACTTTCAAAATACTTAACCTTTGAATACATTGTTACCACTAAACCTTATCCCATATAAAAATCATCCTCTATATCTCATAATCCTTAATTGTTATGATCACCAATGTCTAACCCCTAACAAAATTTAAATCCTATAGCCCATAAATAATATAACCATGAACATTAACTCTTATAAACATTAACCACTAAACATTGATTACTATAATCCATATTTTCTAAAATTGTAAACCCTAACCCATGTAATGTCAACACTAATCCATCATATTCATATAACCCTAACCTAGATAACTCAAACCTTAACACTCATTTGGTTCATAACACATAAAACTATAATCCATAATCTCTTATCAATATAATACCTCACCCCTAATAATTATACCTTATTCCTTATACCATAACTACTATATACTACCCCATATAACTAATATAAACCATTTAACCTCTAAACCACAACCTTATAAAACTTAACAATAATAATCCTTAAGTGGTATAACCATTTTAATCCTTAATTCATATTTTCGATAATCACTAAATTGTATAACCACAATTTCCTTTCCTCTAATTCCTATAATCTCTACAGTTCTAGTCCATATACAAAACCCCTAACCCTTATGAATGTCAATCCATATAATCCTTAATCTTTAGCTCCAATCCCCTAAAACCGAAAACCACTACAACACTTCATGTGCATATACCCTAATTTGTATAACCCGTAACTTGTAAAGAATACAACGCCTCACTTGATTTTGTCTAAATCATATAACCACTAAATATTCTAACTACTAAGAGATAACCCTTATAAACATTATCCCATATAAATTCTAACACTTATAGTCCATAATAGTTAAAACCCTAACAGTTATAAGATCTAACCTCTATCATCCCCAATAACCCCTTACCCCTTATACTCCTAACCATTTAAAAACATAGCTCTTGATCCATATACCTCATAAACTATTGAATCCGTTTATTTTATATCCATTAACCTCTAACCTTCAGAACCCCTAACCCTTATAATCCCTATCACCGATAACCCATAATTGCTAACCCATTTCCTCCTAAGTGACTTATGCTTTTAAACCCTTATCCCAAATCCTTATCCCTAATAACCCCCATCCTATATAATCTGTATCCTCCAATTCCTATAGATATTAACTCTGATAAATCTTAGCACATACAACCACTGAAATTTAAAATATCTAAACCCTATACCTCATAGAACCATAAATCCTAACCATAACAACCCTGAAACCTTAGATAATTTATAAGCCTTGAATGTGTAATATTTATCCCTTATCCCTTGAAACCATTTATAACCATAGCTCCTATCTTTATTATCAATTCTAATCATTAATCCATATTAACTATAACCCTTATAATACCTATATTTCTTAACCTTTTATCCTTGTAATGCTTAACTCATAGATCCTAAAACACACAATCCTTATCTCATACAATTGATAATCCTTATAATTTCTAGGACTTCTAACACCTATCCATGTTATCACCATATCAACCTTAATGCTTAATCCCTATCACACATAGCTCCCACAATTTCTCAGACCTATACAAATTGACCAATAATTAATATAATTTATATTCCCTATAAACACTAACATGTATAATACATAACATCTTAAAACCTCGTAGCTCATTTAACCCTGACTCGTATAATACCTAGTACCTAATCCCTATAAGTCCTCTAATTTTGAACTATTGAAACAAATTCCTAATTCTTGAACTCTATATTTCCCATCCTCCATTACCCCAAACCATTAAAACCCTAAATAATAACTCATATCACTCTTAACATATAACTGTAATTATCCCTTATCCTAAATCCCTCTAATACTTATAAACACGATAACCCCTAATCTACATAAACCAAAAAACCCATACCTCCTTTAACCTCTAAACTCTATACTATGTATCCATGTTAATCCCTAATTCTTGATACCCTTATAACCCTTGAAGCATATAAACCATATCCCCTAAAATTATACATTTGAAACCCTATTACCTCTACCACATTTGGAATCTACTTGCTAACCCTATAACTTGTATGTGATATAAGTCTAACATGTTGAATTATTAAACCCATAATCCTTAACACATGTAACTTTATAACCCATAATTTATATAACCATTAATCCATATAATCCATAAACCCTAAACATCAACATTATAATACCCATAACTATTTTTCCTCAACTAGTCCTTATAACCAATTTTAACCTATAACATTCTAATTTTTACCCCTATTTCCTATGATATAACTATTATAACCATTAAAATTGGCAACCCTTATCCCTATTAAAATTAACAATTATACACAAACATTCATGATCCCATATAATTTATAATCACTAATCCATATATACCCCAATACATAAACATAAAAGAAAACAAACACTTAACCCATATAAATTTTAACAACTAAACTCAATAACCCCTTTCCCAATAACCCCTTTCCCTTATAAACCCTAACCTTAACTACACAAAAACCCTAGTCACATAACCCCTAAAATATAATCCTTATAAACTATTAACATATTTTCCCTTTAGAATTTTATTCTATAACATTTGTAACACCTATAATATCAAAACACTAATGTTTAGGTCCCCTATATCACCTAACACCAATAACACATAACCCTTTTATCCACTAACCCTCAACCCTTATGAAGTACAAACTTTATCCTCTTGAAACGTAAATAAAAAATATTATAACCCCTAATTCATAATTTATATGGCCCCTGACCTCTAGTCACAATCTCCTAATACCTTATAACCTTAAACCATGCAATCTATATCACCCTAAACCTTTTTATTCTCATAGTCATTAACTATTATAATAAATAAACAATAATCCATATATATATTAACTCCATTAATCACCAACCCTATAAACCCTTATCATTATTCCCTAATGTTTAACCCATATAACTCATAATCACTAACACTTAACAATTAACATGTATTACTACACACCCCTATAACTACTAACACATTTAATAACTCACTCATACCACTCATATAACTCATAATCACTAACACTTAACAATTAACATGTATTACTACACACCCCTATAACTACTAACACATTTAATAACTCACTCATACCACTGATAAAACCTTGAAAATTTTCACCCCTAAATGATAGCCCCTGTCACATTAGCTATAGATTTTCTATACCCTTATCTTTATTACCATCATTCACTAACCCCTATAATCCCTTGCAAATTAAAACTTTTTTCTTTTATAATCTTTAAACCTTATGAATGCCAAATAACTAACACTCATAACACCTACTAACCAAGACTCATATAACTAATAAAATATGAATGGTACAATGTTTATAATTACTAACCAAAGGCCTAAATAATATAAACACCAACACTTTTAATGCCTAACCCCATTAGCGTTAGCCATTAACCCCTACAAAATTTAAACCTTATAACCTTGAATCCTAACCTTGATAACCCCTATATTATATCACCTTAACATCGAATATTTTTTAACACCTATATATATTAATCCATATAGTCCTTACATACCATGTACATTATCCCTTAACCCCAACCCCTAACTCTTATAACCATTAACACCTAGTTGTTATTCAATATAATCTCCATCTCTAATAATCCCCAATCCCTAAAACTTATAAACCCTTACTTCCACAACCCATAAACATGTACCTCTTATATTGTATAAAATTATAACATATGAACCCTACAACTTTTATCAAACCTAATATTTATATGCTATCCTCTAGAATAACTAACCTTAATCCCCAATCCCTAAAACTTATAAACCCTTACTTCCACAACCCATAAACATTCTAACCTTAATCCCCAATCCCTAAAACTTATAAACCCTTACTTCCACAACCCATAAACATGTACCTCTTATATTGTATAAAATTATAACATATGAACCCTACAACTTTTATCAAACCTAATATTTATATGCTATCCTCTAGAATAACTAACCTTAGGACTTATAACCAAATTTAACATCAATCATTTCTAACCATGTAAACCCTGAGCCCAAACTCTTAACACACATAACCCCTAAATGATAAACTCATAATATTTAAAACTATCAAACCCTAACCAATATAATTATTAATGCATTTAATGACTCACCCCTATAATATGTAAATCTTATACCCACTATTAACACTAATATTTATAACCCCTTATCAACATAACCCATATCCCTTAATCCCTATTAATGTTACACATATAACCCTCAACTTCTATAACTTCAAATACTATGTTTTTAATGATCTATAACCCCTATATACCTTAAAACTTAATAAGTACAATCTATCTAACTATTAACCCCAATACATAACCCCTACATCCCCAAATACCTAAGTTCCCTCATAACCACCTTACACCTTACCTTTTGATCCGAAATCGGATCCAGAAGCTTGACAGGGCTTAAAAAATGCTCAAAAATGAAAGTGATCAGAATGTGACGAAACCTATTCCATTGCATCTATCTCGTCTTCCCGATTCCGGTGGTATATTTACTTTGTCAAACGGGCTCCGTATGAGCAAGATATCGAATTCTGTCCGAAAAGTCAAACAGGGAAAAAAAAGGATGACTGTACAGTCCATACATTCCACATGTCATACTGACTGTGCAGACTGTATGGTCTGTACAACTGACATGGAAGTTTCGGACGGTGACACATGGCATCTCCAGGAGGTGACACGTGTTAGGCATTTTTGGACCTACGGACAACCAGCTGGACCTATCCCGAGGAGACACGTGTCACCACTGGAAGGGTGACACGTGGCACGGCTGACGTGGCAAGGTTGACGTGGCAGTACGACAGTCAACATGGACGAATCAGTGGATGATACATGGCATTCATTGGTTGGATGTAGAGGTGCCACGTGGCCCAGTCAAGGGCTACCACGTGGCACCCCATGATTGGTTTGATGGTTATGTATTAAAATTTTATTGTGGCTTGGCCGGGAGTCGAACCTGCAACCTCCCATCGGGGCAACGGACTGGCAGAACGGGCTAACCACTCGGGCGCCCATTAGTTCTTATAATATATGTGATTAAAAATTTATTTGAATTAGAATTTGGGTTTAATCCGCGGGGAAAGGGGTCGGGGCTTAGCCCCAGCCCTCGACACATTGCTTTGACACATGACCACCCGATAGGACCGGGAGCCAATGCAGCGCATGGGTATATGTGGATGGGGATTAGCCCATGGATTCCGGGCAGATCCCATATGATCGGGGTCTAACCACCAAACAGGCGCGGTTATATGTTTTAGCCCGAGGTCCCGTGTAAGCGCCAAGAAACCAGGGGCTAGCACCGGAAAGGTGGGGGCAACGCACAACCCTTTGGGCTGGCGCTCGGCCACATGAGCCATGTGACCCTGTCAAGGGGGCGCGCGCCGGACAAAGGAGGCCTAATGCCATATTATAGTTAAAAGTGGGTTTTATAACTGATTTTTGGGTTTTAATTATTGTTAAGCCTATTTTTAATGTATTTTCTCCATTTTTGGGGGATATTGGGCATTTTTGGAGCCTAATTTTTGGGAGGAAGTTGGAGATGAATAAACAACTTCCCAGCTATATAACCCAGGCTTGTTTGAGGCCATAGAGGGCATTTAGAGTAGAGTTATGCTGAGGAGAAGCCAAGCCAAAGCCATTTTGAGGCAGAGAAGATTTTGAGGAGGAGACGTTGTCGGACCATTTCTGGGAGCTCCAGACGTCCGTTTTGCGTGTCATTTTCTTTGCATGGTTTTAGAGATCTGGAAGAAGATGACAAGATCAGTCTTGTAGCCATTTAGCATTACAGCGATGTACTTTTGAGCTTTTGAACAGAAATAAATAAGCCTCCCCCACAGAGAAAAGGCCTCAAGACGTAGACAAAGTTGTGCCGAACTCCGTTATCAATCTGTGTGTTATGGTTTGTTGTCTATTATTTCATTTCAGATCTGCATATGTGTATATGGCTTTTATAATTCCTCTTCTTTCCTCATTCTTTCACTAAGTTTCTCAAATGGTTAATTAATGCATGCAAAATTAAAACTCAACCATAAGTCATTAAAAGATCCAACGGATCAAGTGGTATCAGAGCTAGTTGATGTTTGGATTTGAGTTTTGCATGTTAACCAGGAAAAAGCTACAGCGTGGTGAAGGCGATCTTGTTGCAGAGAATCCATTTATTGGATTGAGAAAGAGAGCTTCTCACAGCGAGAAGATGGCATCGGAAGAAGGGATTTCTCAAGATGAGAAAGAGTTCCGGAAAACATTCCTTGCTATGTCGGAGATGGTGAAAGTTTTGTACGAAGATTACTTGGAACGGAAGTGACCAGTTTTGGGTGATTCTTCAAAGGGAAAAAGTGAAGAGGAAGAGGACCATCCTCAGATTCCTCCTTCCCCTCCATCAACACCTCCTTCTTTTCCTTCTTCTTCAAGTTCAAGTTCTAAATCTAGTGGAAAGAAAAATGTTCATAAGAATAAACATGAAATGCCATTGTTAAAACTTGATGTAAAATTTGAGTTTCTCATATATGATGGTGAAGTAAATGCAGA